>JBDJHY010284579.1:0-10157 GCA_039654485.1 Withania somnifera
CGATATCATAGCCCTCAGCCCCACAATCTTGATGCATACTGGGCTTGGCATACACGATCATGGACAAGGTCATGCAATAGTGGCCCTTTGGCTCCCAATTAGGCTCAATTTTAACAATTGAGTCTTGGAATGAAAACGAAGTCCAATCCAAACCCATCTATGATAACTTTATGTAATTGATATTATGGATGCAACAAAATCGAAGAAAGGTGATTCAAGGTTGTATAGGTTGAGTAAGGCCTGTAGAAGTTGTAAATATTTAGGAATCCAGCTATAAACTGCTAGGGAGCCAAACTATCTGACCCATCAAGTCACAAATGACCCGGGACAGTTACTAAGACACCCTAAACACACAAAAATTGTGGAAATCATGAATATAACCCCGAGGGACATTACAATTTTGCAGTAAGACAAAAAGTTATGATAGTATATATATGAGATAATTTTGAAAAATGTTATACCTAGGGTAGAGGAGTGGTGGAAAAATATTAAAGATGATGTGATGTTCAAATGATAGAGTATAACTAAAAGAAGTCTATTAGAGACAAGAAATATTTTTCCTGATCAACAAAAATGTTTTATTAGATTGCCACCTATCTTTGTAGAGAATAGTTAGGTCATAATTGTTTGTCTTGAACATTTGATCAAAAAAAGAACTATTGAGAAGGATTTGTCTCCACACACTAGAGTTTCAAAGGCATCTTCATCTAATGGAAAAAAATTTGCATAAAAATCTTTGACAAGAGGTTCATAAGTATAAGCAGGAAAGGTGGAGAAAAGTTTTGCCCAACCTGTAAAATCAAAGAACTCACTGGTATGGCACTTGATTGAAGAAATACACTCTAAACTAATGGATATTCTATGCAAAATGGGTCTATTTTGTAGGGTTTTGTATAGATTTTCATGAGAGGGATTCAAGAAAACTATTTTAGGACCTGTATAATTAGAATCAAATCTGTCAAGAATAGAGTTATTTTAAGGAGAGTTTTTGGAGGAGTCTGAACTATCAAGGTTGAAAATCAAATGATTTTAAGAAGCACTTTTGAGATGGTTTGAAAGAAAAGTGGGATGAAAATGTTTGATTTTAAAAATAAGTAGATGAATATGAAAGGGCTCAAAGATTTACCATAAAGGTCACATAACTACCATACTTAAGCAACACCTAGAGAAGGGATTTATTCAAGAGTACATGTAAACTTAATCCACTAAAAAGGTTTTGAGAGACCTCGAGAAGAAAAACTTTTCAATAAAAAACTAATACAAAGAGAAATTTGCTAAAAATATGTTCTAATAATATCACAATTAGGATATACGTATGAATCAACAATCCCAATACATATTATTTTTTTAGTAAGAAACTTTGGCAGTTTTTTCAAAATATATAATTAATAAGGGATTGAGTTAGAAGAATTCCAAAATATGTTTCCTCATAAACATGATTAGTAGATTAAACAAGATATAATAATAGGAAGAATTTTCTTAGAAGACATCAAATAGTAGTAATCATACCTTTTTGTCAATATAGTTTTAGCGTTCTTATGAGAATGTACGTGAAACTCACAGGTATTCTAGGAGTATTTGTATAACTTTTCTATCAGTATAGTCGTATCATGTGATAACGCTTTATTTTCCTTTTTTTGCAATAGACTTAGATTCTTTCTTTATTGGAGAAAGATTAATCTTTTGCTTTGTTGAAATCTTTGCTTCATCAGTTGTCTCTTTATCTAGTGATCATTCGAGATGAATTAAAGGCATATAGACAACTTCTTGATAAAAGATATCTTCTAGAGAAATATTCAATAAGGCATTCAGTCTTTCTAAATTATACTTCAGGATTTAAGATAGAGTTTACTAATGTCCAAACAATTTAACAATTGCATAAGATAGATATTTATAATCTCACATGATTTGTTGAAGAATACAGTACAAACAACTATTTGTTTGCCAATATATTAAAAAAAGAGTTTATTTTCTGTTAAGTATTATCATGATGCCACTATTTTCCTGTAGAGACAATCTTGCAACCACACAATTATCTTCTCTTAGGTACCTAAGAATTCTTGGGTCCTTTTTGGTTAGAATAAATACCATAATTTATGGCTCTCTATATACAAATATTTGATAAAGAGTACGAAAATCAATAATTAACATATTTATGACCATTTTTCCCACAGTAAAAACAAGAGTATGGAAAACGTTTGCAATTTTGAAAAGTTTTAAAAAGAACATATTTTGAAATGTTTTTATTAGTATAACAGTAATCATGATCAGGACTTTTTTGAGGCTTTTTTTCTTTTGGGAAGAGTTGAATACTTATTGATAGATTCTTTCATATTGTCTAGTTCGATTTTTAGTTTGTATAGATATAAGATCTTTCTTTTAAGTAGTCACTTAAAATTTGGTATCAAGATCCTTTTTTTATTTTGAAAGACTCTTAAAATTTTTGTAAAATTATTCAAATCAGAGATAGACAAATCCCATAGATCTTTGAGATGACTACAGTTGCAGCATTTAGTGTTTTTTACATCATTTGTTTCATGCATAGCAATGAAAAGAAGGTCTACATAATCATTGTTCTTCCTCTTAGAGTAGTCTTCATCACTCCAGATGCTTAAGGAATTATTTCTTGAGTATTCCTTTTGAAGGCGCTCTTATAGTTTTTGGAAAATCTGAAGCAATATGTCCAAACTTCTCGCATCCATAACACTTTTCATCATTCTTTGATTTCTCAGAGTTGTACATTCTTTTTGGCTAGTTGGGATTGTTATTCTTCTTATTCTAACTCATCATAATATATTTACAAAATATTTGGTGATGACAAAAACATCTTTTTCTTTTATATCATTTTCATCATCCCTAGAGATATCAATCCCTTTGAAGGAAACAATCTTTTTCTTATTTTTATACTTATTTCTTTTGTTGAAATATGCCTTTTAAAAAGAAATTAGACCACTTTTGAGTTCATCATATGTAAGTTTATTTATATCCATAGTTTCAATGGCAACTATTTTTGCATGCCAATGTTCAGGATGACTTTGAAGGATTTGAGAAATTTGATTTGACATAGGATATGTTTTTCTTGCAGCTTTGGATTCTCTAATAATATTGCTAAATCTTGCAAACATACCTTTAATAGATTTTTCTTCCTTCATTTGGAATACTACATAGTCATAGACCAGTAGACTCATTATAGTGTACTTAACCTTGTCGGTACCTTCATTTGTCCCACATTTCTTTTGCTATCTCACAACTCAATATTTTATCATACTCTTCTCCACCACAGAGTTGTAGAGAATGTTTTTGGATTTTCAGTTTTTTTGGATAATCTTCAATATTTTACTTTTTATAGTTTTTTAATGATGAAATAATTTCAGTTCCATCATTATTAATATCTTTGTGTGGAGGAATAGGAAAGTCAAAAAGTTTTATAACTATCCAAGCTTTGACATCATAAGACTTGATAAAAGTTTTCATCTTATTTTTTAATGTGAAAAATGCCCCCCATTAAAATAAAAAGGTCTTGACCCAGATGTTCCCTCTTGAAATAAAGATCAAGCAATATGTTGAGCCATGATCTTTACTCACTTTTTGTTATGTAATGAATGTTAGACCTTGCTTTGATACCAATTGAAAGTGAAAGAGGGGGGGGGGAGGGAGTAAATTGGAATTTCTTTTCTCTAAGTCGACTATCAACACAGGCTGCAGTTTGATGCATTCCAACATATGTAAAGTGCAGAAGGGAAAATCAATACATGATATTTATACTGGTTGGGGCTTAATATGATCTTTAATCCATCCCTTTCTATTGTAAATAAATCAAACTATTTTGATCAGTCACACACTAACTAAATTTACACAAAACTCGGTTTGCATTGATTACAAAAAAATTGAGCCTAGATAAGAACTCTATCTCATAAATTTGCTAATCCTACACAAGAACTCAGTGTACACTCTTAAGACTATTGAGGTTACACAGGAACTCAGTGGATACTCATTTTCTTTTTCTCTCAAACCTTTTGATGCTATGCCTCACTCTAATTTTTCCCTTTTTATCATATACACAATAAAAAAAAAATAATACAATTCTTATTAAAAGATAGAGCAAAGAAAGAAATAGTTGAGGGTTTATAGAGCATACATATTCTCTTGATGACTAGTTCTTTATCTAATGTGAGAAACTAGCCATTGGAACAACCCAGAATATTTAATCCTTGGAAGGATTTTGAGAAGAAAGACACTTTCTAAGAATAAGAGACCGATACTGACTCATTTACTCTTCCAGTCATTGAGAATTCTATTACCGAAAAGAATGCTTTTTGTTCTCTTTAAAGAGAGGTTTATAATTAGTAACTTGTGCATATTCTTTAACTAAAGACATCTTCAAACACAGTACTAAATTATTTTTATATCATCATTTTCCAATGTAGAATAGTCTTGTTTTGAGATAAGTTGTTGATGAGCATATTTCAACATAAGGAGTGCCTTATTAAGAATTAATCTTTAATGAAAAACAACTCTTTATTTTCTTTTAGATGAATTAGTTGACTTTCTTTGTATTTTATCATCCATAAAAAGTCCTACGGTAATTGTAACACCTCGATAAGTTATCTGGAGCTTAACTCGTATTTGAATCCGACTTAGCTGGAACCTTGAACTGTAATGTGAACCTTAAAGGTTCTGTACCTCAAACAATTAAATGAGTTTCAAATCCATCAAAGTCTACTTCGAAAAAACCACACATTATTTTGAGTTTAGAATAGAAAGTTATGGCTATTTCTTTAAACCTTGTAGCATCTTTACGATTCCTTGCAATTCTAGCATATATTTGTGTTTTTGAGGGATTAAATATTGTTTTTTTACATTACCGAAGTCTTGGTAATGATTGGGTATAAATACGACATGTTTATACATGCTTTACGTGTTTAGAAACCTCCAAATGTGCTATGGTAGAAAGCTTAGCGCTGATGCAAACGTGTCACATTTTCATAAAAGTGTGCAGGAAATTTTACTGAGGGTAGCCGTGTAATCCACTATTTCATGGTAGAGAGGTTCTGTGATAGTAATTGTAGCATATTTGGCTAGTTTCTACAATAGTTACCATGACACTATTGGGGTCGCGGTTACATGTTAAATTGGGTAAATTTTCCCTGTTTCTGCAAGGATATTTTTGAAATTTTCTACCTCATAAATCATCAATACTATGTCATTTTGGGCCCAAAATTTCAAGGTATTTAAACCTCAAACACCTATTCTAGATCATTCTACACTAAGTAAAATCAAAGAAAGGTTCTTCTCTCAATTTTCTCAAGAACAAATCTTGGGTTCTTTTGAAGGTTCATCTTGTAGGAGCAAATTCACCAACTTTCCTACATCAAAGTTCTTCAATTGAGGTACATGGGATTTTAACAAGGACTCCTTTCATCCTTGTTTCCAACAACCCTTTTCTAAATAAAGGTTTGAATATGTAGAAGCATTTTATGTTCTTATTTAATTCTATGAACAATAATTTCCTAAAGTGATGATTTACTTGATGGTTTTGGGTTAGAATTTTGAAGTTTTCATGATAATATTTAATTATGGAAGTCTTGTTTTAAAGTATGAATTACATAATAATTTAGATTTTATTCTTGAAACTTGAGAATTAAAGTGTCGTAGTTGCTGACTTATGAGGTAATATGATATTGAATGGTGAAATGAAAGCATGACAAAAGTCTTGTAGTATGAATTTAATATTATTCTTCAAAGTTTGTTTTAAAACTTGAGATGATCATTGCAAGTTTCAAGATTGATTATTTTTACATGGTTTTAAACCCATTGATGAAGAATGTTTAAATTGAATAGTTTTGGTTAATTGAGCCTAGTTAAATAAAAGTAATGAACCATGTTTAATTGAACATTTTTAGCTACTTAGGGCTCGATTGAAGGAAGTGACTAGTTTTGGCTAATTGAGCCTAGCTAAAGAGAAGTAATGAAGTATGTTTAAGTGAACAATTTTGGCTACTTTGGGCTCAGTTGAAAGAAAGTATTAATGTTTATGTCATCTTGAATAGTTTTTGCCCCTTTGGACCCATTTGAAATAAACAGTTAACATTTATGTTCAAATTCAATGATTATGGCCACATTGGCCTAATTGAAAGAAAGTATTAATGTTTATGTTCAAATTGAACAGTATCACCAAATTTGCTTCCTATTTAAAAGAAAATTAATAGAAAAATAAATAATATTTTATTAGAGGAAAATTAACACCGAGGGAAGGACAATGAATGTCCCAATAACTGAA
This sequence comes from Withania somnifera, assembly GCA_039654485.1. Classification (NCBI taxonomy): domain Eukaryota; kingdom Viridiplantae; phylum Streptophyta; class Magnoliopsida; order Solanales; family Solanaceae; genus Withania; species Withania somnifera. The sequence goes on from JBDJHY010284579.1 coordinate 6,281, forward strand.
CCTGCATATCCTAAAGTCGAGGTGATATTTAAATCAATTTTGGCCCAGTAAGTGTGCATGTGATAGTCTAGTTGGATCAACTAGATTAGTTGCAATGCTCATACCTTTTGTAAAGATATGAGGGACATTCAACATAAGGATATACGTAGCTGCTTACTTCTTGAGGTATGTGAGTTAGAGAAACTCCCACAGAGTAGTAAAACTGGTTGTTTGAAAAGAAGTAAAAGTGGTTGCTTTTAAAGGAAGTAAGTGGAAAAATATTTTTGACGAAGTCTTTAGATTTTGTTAAAAACTAATGAGTTAAACTGTTTGACAAAGTTTATTTGAGATACTAACTTTTTAACTTTTTTATTATAAATTGTTAAACTTCTTATTTGACTTAGAGCTGAAGTTGATTTAACTGTTAATGTATCGCATAAAACGTATCATTTAATGTTGTATAGACTATTATTATAACTATTCACGTACTCAGTACATCTTTTGTGTATTGATTCTACTCATCCCCTTCCTATCTTGCGTCGCTCTAAAGTTGGCCTTTCTACTTGACTAAGTAGTACTCCACTCGTGCAGTGGGTGTATGGGCTAGCCCATCAGAAGTATCCAGTAGTACCATACCAGTAGAAAGAGTGTTTCTACTAAGCTAAGCTGCTGTTAGGGAACTTGGTATAAGAGATTTTCTGCTTCCTCCTTCATTGGTTTCATAATAGCACCCTTTTTTCTTTTCCAATTCCTTCTTTTCATTCTACTTGGGTGGAGAAATATGAAATCTCTACATAATATAAAAGAGGACCACAGGACTATGTAAACACCTCAATGAACTCATGTGGACACCCCTCAACCAGAGGGATGTCTATTAAAGACACATATTGATGTTATTGAACCCTTTTTCTTTTCTTTGTCGATTCCACTAAATGAAATTTTCCATGTTTCTCTAAGATGGGTTAAGCGTAAAGATTCAACTATTGCCAAACTTTTATTATTTCTTAGAAGAATGGCCATACTCCTATAAAGGAAATTCTCACTCTACTGTTTTGCAAAAATGGCTCTCGCACATAGAAGATTATGTGAAAAAGAAAAATGGAGTCCTTTCAAAGTATCACACACTATTTTTATTAGGAGTGGGGTGGGCAATTTAAGTAAATACTGGTGCCTATGGGCTCCTTGGTGGAGCACCGGGATTAGTCAAGTATAACGGGGTTGTGATTCTTGATGCTCAGATCATAGAAAAATTAGTGGAGCCTTGCCATTATGAATGAATATGCGTTAGAAAGGTCAATACGTCCCCTACAACACCAAAAAAAAAATAGAGCCAAACTTCTAAACTACCCGCTTCTTGTTACATGTGTTAACCTCTATGCTGATTTTACCAACCATCTGAACATTCAAAATTGACATAGTTGCATTCTTAGAAGCCTATAAAATTGGTGAGTTCTCACTTTATTTGAGAGAGAGATATAGAATTTTGTATTTATTTACTAATATAGAGCTTTAACTTTATTATTTATTGTTTTATTCATTAGAGACTAGCTAGTAAGTTCTTGTGCTAACAGTTCATTATTTAGCTAGTAGAGGCTTTCAGACTGAGAAATATGGGTTTAAGACTAGCATTCATCTATTATTTTATTGAGAATATTTATTGAGTATTATGAGGTGCCAATTACACTTCTATTAATATTTTTGTTTCTTCCACTGAGTGTTGTGAGTATAGCTATGTATGATACAAGTGGTTCTTCCAAGGCTATTAGGGCAACTTAGTAGCTAAGCATGTTGGTCCTGCCTAGGGGTGAGCTTATGCGTGACAAGCTTTGTATCAGAACACTAGGTTCATAGAGTCTTAGGTTAATTATGGAAGCCAGTGTTAGGTAGACTCTCATTTTTGGGTATGGCTACAACATATCTATAATTAGGAGGATACAAATAGTGTAGGAAAAGTTTTCCTTTATAGATGTTCTACTTGTTCTTTGGAGTTCAACTCTAAGAAATCTCTTCTTTATGACTCGTGCTTTACTCATTTTAGATCATGCATCCACATAGAAAGTAGTAGAAGACTACTAGGGGATCAGCCCCTTAAATTATTTAGACCTCCGAAGAATCAGTAAAACAAGTCAAATCAGTCCTTTCAGTAGGGTGGTACTCCTACATATGTTAAGTGTTGAAGGAACCATTAGGTTCAATGTAAGGTTGGGTAGAATGTTTGTTTTAGGTATGGCTAGCCAGGCCACAGAGGTCGTGATTGTCCTTTGAAGAATTATTAATGTTGTGTATTGCTAGGTCAGAGATAGAAAGATGGTCCCACAATTCAATAGGGTGGTGCATACCACAAACTACTACTTTAGATGCATGCCAGCCTCAATAGGGTTCTACTACTTTTACTGGTGGAGGCCAGTGCCAAAACCATTTGTATGCTTTGGGTTCTCATTAGGATCAAGAGCAGTCAACTGATATGGTGATAGGCTGGGCTGATGGCACTTTGTAAAGGCTTGTTTGGAGTCCAGCGGCTCTCTAAGGCTTCAATGTACTAGTACCTGCCACAAAAACATCGTGAAGGATTTAGTGAATGTCTTGAAACTTAGTAACACAAGTATGTTGAAAGTTTATGAGGTGGATGCTTATGAATTTTTAGACTCTGGATCTACTCATTCTTTTGTATCCCGATATATTTATAGACACTTTGGTGTAGATCCTGATGTTTAACTGAGTTTTTTGCTATTTCTACACCTACTGGTGACCTTTTCTAGCTAAGAGAGTCTACTGTAGTTATCCCGTTTCTATTTTTGGGATGGTTGTTCCTGCCTATTTGCATGAGTTAGTTATGGTAGATTTCAATGTTATTCTGGGCATGGATTGGCTCCATTCATTTATATTGTTACTGACTTTAGATCTAGCATTGTCAGTTTTTAGTTCCTCGATAGACCTGTCCTTGAGCAGGAGGGTAGTAGAATAGTTCCTAAGGGTAAGTTTATTTCCTATCTAAAGGCTAGAGAGATAATTTCTAAGGGGTGTCTTTATCATTTAGTTCGAGTCAGGACTCTGATTTTGAGACTCTTGATAGCTAGTCTGTCCCTATAGTTTAAGAGTATCTTGATGTGTTTCCTAAAAATTTACCTAGAGCACCTCCTAATATAGAGATAGACTCGGTATAGCTCTTGTTCTAAGAACTCATCCCATTTCTATTCTTACACAAAGGATGACACCATCTGAGTGTAAAGAGTTGAAGGAACAATTAGTTGATATTTTAGACAAGGGGATTATCCTTTTGATAGTATCTTCTTGGGTTGCTCCTGTGTTGTTTGTGTATTAATCACCATTATCTAAACAAAGTCACAATTAATAATAAGTATCCTTTGAAGTCGTGGAGACGCTAATCATATGGGGTGCATATATATGTATTCAATGATCATAAGTGTTTTCAACATGTGTTTGTATCGAAGGATTTGAATCTCTATCGGAGAAGGTGTCTTGAGTTGTTAAAGGATTATGACATGATTGTGATGTATTGTTTGAGCAAGGCCAATGCAGTGGATAACGTGGTTAGAAAGATCTCTTTGGGGAGTTCATGATATGGTAATAGGGATAAGAGGGAGTTAGAGAAGTGCATAGGCTTGTGTACCTTAGTGTTAGATTGGTTGTTGCGGAGGATGGTGGTATGCTTATTCAGAGTTCTTCCAATACATATCTTGTTGTTGAGGTAAAGGAGAAGAAAGATAAGGATCCAATTTTTATTAAGTTGAAGGATGTATTCCATAAGAATAAGGTGTAGGTGTTTTTCCAAAGGGGGAGATGGTTTCTGTGTTATCAAGATCGCCAGTATGTTTCCAAAGTTGATGGTTTGAGAGAAAGGATTATGTCAGAGGCACTTAATTCCCGATATTATGTT
>JBDJHY010284590.1:0-10157 GCA_039654485.1 Withania somnifera
TCCCAGCAAGTCATAAATGACTTGGGGCAACTACTGAAATGCTCTAGGATGCAATACGATGCTTATTTATCATAAATAACCTCAAGGGTCATTACACAATAGTCTAGCAACAAAAGTCTCAGATTGATAAATTCATCAAGTTGTAGTAAGAAAGCCATGGCGTTCCACACATATATATTATAGTATCACAAAAAGTTCTCAAGGGAACTGTATCAAAATCCTCCGAACTAGTGTATATGATAGTTTTGAACAATTGTACTCACCGCCACACTATGAAGGACTCAAGTTCCATTGGTTGTACTCACTGCCGAATATGGTCGGTCTCAAGTCCCATCATTTATTAGTCAAATGATAATTCCCAATGCCAGGGTGTAAAGCGTGGGATAAAATAAGTAAAAATAGTATTACCGGATGTTTTATACAATGCTGAGTCTAAAGCAATTAAAAGGTCATTTACTTATATTATTGTTAGAAGATTACAATTTATTGGTTTATATCATAATCTGTTATTATTACTAAATCAAGCCTCTAGCCTTCATGGCTTAATAATCAGGTGGTGATACTGTTCCATCCCCAATGCACTCTCATCAGAGCCAAAGGACCAACTTCTTGTGTCATGAATGCACAATATAAGCAAGTATATGTATTATATGATCATTTATTAACAACTACGTATGCCCTGCACAAGTATCTCTATCCAACTCCTAAGTCATAGCAACTATATAAATCCGGATGCCAATATAAATATATCAACGAGGAAACATATGAAAGAACGTTATGAGGTTACTATAAAAACCTAGCTAACCAGCCCATAGATGCTATTTAGTACAATTATTAAAGCTATAAGCCTAGAAATAGCCTCACGGAGCCTACCTGTCATCCAACAATAAAGCGCTGCAAACTTGCATATATTACTCTGACCGATATCAAACGATCTCCAATTGATTGAAAACTAACATAAAAGTATTCCATTTGTCAATACAAGTGTAATGATATAATTTATACAAAGTTCTAGACTCGGCCTAAAATCGGGCCTAAATTAGGCCTGTGGGGCCCGCTCATTAGAACTAAAAATAACTGTTTGCATGGGGTTCCCAGCGTTACTAGGAACCCTTGCATAAAAATTTAGCACAATTTGAGTGCGGTAAGGGATCCAAAACATCCCAGACAGATTGGACAATAACGGGGTCAAAGATGCAATTTTTATAGGATTAAACGTTGGGTTTCAATGAAATAACGATAGTATGCAGAAAAATATACTCAAGGAACGAAGACTTTATGCAATAATACAAGGATTATGATATGAACTCATCAACTTCACCAATTGAGGACATTAAAGGAGGAAAATAAGAATTTTAGGAATTAAAACGGATAAAAAATTTACCCAAATCGCATAGAAATCGAAGGGCAACACTTGGGAGTTTTTCTTAGCCTTGAATTGGTGTTTGGAAGAAGTTTTTCGTACAGGAAATAATTAAAACTTAGAGATTTTGCAGAATAGAAGATTTGAGGGTCGTGCAGGAATTTTATATAAATTGTCAGGATTTTTCTTCATCTCTATTACGTCATAAAGAGTCGTTATCTCATAAAGTACTGAAAATAGGGCATCGCTTTTCCATGAAGAAACTTTGCAATCGCATAGAGAAATTGGGGAAGGAAACATAGCTTATGTGAAGAAACTTCATGATCACATAGAGCAATTGGGGAAGAATTCATCGTTATCATGTGAAGAAGCTTCTCTATCGCGAAGAACAAATCACCAGCACCAACAAAACAACAATTTTTTCTAAATTTAAATCGGGGTTTTGCAAATGAAATGGAATTCAAACTTGAAAAACCAAATATGTATTTTATGTGAAAAAACACATTTCGGACTCAACAGAATCAACAAAATTGGCATTGGAGGTTTTTTAAGTGAAAATAACCCCCAACGAAGACATACCTAAAATTAGAAAATTTTTAACTTTCCACATAACAACTCAAATCGAGCACGAACACCTTGGTAAGTATACCAAGGGTCAAAATCGACTATATTCTCCATTCCAGATCTAGTAAAAGTGTCAAAATTCTGATCCGACACTAGGAACACCAAAATACCACTCTAGCTCCAAATTATACCAAAAACTTAACTGAATTCCACAAATGAGTACAAATTGCAAATGAAAACTCTAAAATACAAACTTGAGGTCAATCTTCACTTTTTTTTTTCCATTCTAGAGATAATAGAACTGTTGAAATTTAATTCTGATCTCGTCTTGAAGGAAATTTGACTTTGGTCAATGAGTACTTAGTTTTAGGCTCTAAAATAGGCAATTTAAGATATTACTCGATAGAGACCCCAGGGATACAAAATAATGGTCCCATAAGTTATAAATGACTTGGGAAGCTACTGAGACTCTCTAGAATGGAAAACATCGTGTATTTCCCATAAATGACCATGAGGGTCATTACATTATTCCTTTTTTTTTTTGTATAGTTGGGTGGTTTTCCTAGGGTGGATTATAGGTACCTCATGACTTTGGAAATAGGGTCATGATAATTCACGTGATTCCTATACATTGGTTTATAAAATGATTACGTACTAGTTGTGAGTTATGATATTGATAGAGGTCTATTCATTTCAAAACCTATCCTACAACTCTATTTCTCATCGGAATCAAATGTACCCTTCCTATCTTGGGTGGAATTATGTGTTAGGGACTAGCATGGATCTAATGAATAGAGATAATTTTTACTTTAGCCTATTCTTTTAAAAATCCTGTCTACGAGTCTATTTTTTAGATGCTTTAGATGTACCCTTTCTACCGTACGTGGACTCATGTATTAGGAAGGAGATGAGTGATGATTGAGTCAATTCAAGAGTCTATTGTATAACCAGTGAGATATTTTCATGAGTTGTAAGTTGACTCAAATAGGGAGGAATACACTTGGAATAGGCCGAGGGTGATATTTTGATACTTGTGGTTTTCTTTGATTTTTGATATCTTATTGATGTTGTTACTTATGAGTTGAGATTCCTTATAAAGCAATACCAATACCTTGTTGTGATGATTGTCCTTAGGACTTTATGTTGGCATTTCATTAGCTGATTCTAGATTATTGTTGTTGGTTTCTTTTGAGTAGTTAGCTTATTTTTGTTAGACCTTACGCCCTATATTTGCATCCCTATGTCATAGGAGTATTGTGGTTGGGTTGTCAGGGTAGTGATGTTCATCACCGCTTTGTTTTAGATCCAACCAGAGATACCTTTTGAATACCTATTGTTTTTATTTTGGTACTCACTCCCTTGCTTTTGTATACTTGTGTAGGTTCTAAGCTTGGAGTAGCTTGATTTGTCGTTCCCTAGATTGTAGTCCAAGCTTGACTTTTGAGATATCCATAGGTAGCAACTTAAAGTCTAGTAGCAGTCATCATGGAGTTTCCATAACTATGTCTTTATTTCTATTTTGTTGAGGATTAGATACATTTAAGACCCTTTGATGTATCAGACTTGTATTATCTTATTAACGGCTTATACATAGTGACTCCAGATTTTTGGTAGTTGATTAGTTGGATATTTATTTTGTACCATATTTTATTCTTATTGGCTCATGAATTTTTGCATTTACCCTATATATCTATTATTAGGATTACTTGTCCAAGTGGGTTAGGGAAAGTGCCATCACGATTGAATTTTTAGGTTGTGAGAACTATATCTCATAACCAATACCTAATCGTCTCACAAACCAATGTAAAAATATCGTGTACAATTATCCCATGCCATATTTTTACGTTCCACTCAATCCCCGACACAAGTCCAACCGTGGTAGGACAGGTAAATATAATGCAACCCATAAAAGGACTTGTGGGAAGGATTCTAAATGGGTAAGCCAAGATTAGAGAATTACCACGTGGATCAAACCATTCTCATTAAGTCTTTATCCCATCTCAATCACATTTAGTTGTGGATTTTCTTAATCATTCATCATATCCAGGAGGCATTTCCTCATTATGAAGTCATAGATCCAACAATAATAAAAAGGAACTTTAATATCTATTGAGGGCCTATGCCATGTAAAGGATAAAGTAATACTCGTACCGACGCAATACCCAATACACACATATGCACATTACAGTAATACCAAAATGAACCTCGACCCTTTCCTTTATATCATCAATATCCGTATGACACGATAATGTCGATACAAACCTTGGTCCTTTGCATTATATCATCATCACCTCATATTATAGAAATGTTGGTACATTCCTCGGCCTTGCTTTCATAACATTAATATTTACTTTACCATATGAAAATATTGAATCCTACTACAATTACAATAGTATGAGTTAAAGGAACATGGAATAATAAGAGTGAATAATAAAAAACACCCTCATGGACAATTCATCAAATATATTATCAACTTATGAAAATCAAACCCACACACAGGTATAATCATTGATTAAATATCAGTGAAGTGCATAAAACCCCATCTGAATATGAAAAATATTCTGCAAAATCTCAACTTAATAAAAGATAAATAAATTATGACTTTATCACCATTTTTATTCATTTGTTTTAACCCCACATGTTTGACTCTAGTGCCCTAGTGATTACTCATCAATTCACCCACAAGGACACCCCAAAAATTCCTAATTAGAAGAATCTAAAACATAAGAGCCTAAGATACTTGGTAATAGAGTCAAAACCTACACTTTCCTTAAAAGCGAAGAAAACGATCAAGCTCGGGCCTTCCCTTTACGTTGAGCCTTTGAATTTGCAAAATCTAGTCAAATAAGGACTAAGGATTAGAATATATGAGCAATGACACCTATATTTCTATTTTTGGAATCAGGTTCAAAACTTTCCTGAAAATTTTAAAACCGAGGGTCAAGAATAAATCTAGAATTCTATTCAAAAATCATGTTACCCATATTTTAAAGATCTAAAATATAAAATTTTATCTAAAATGAATTGACAATTAACCCTCAAACTAAAAAATACTAAAATAAGTTTTTTATAAAAATCCCCAAATTTTACACTTCGAAACCAATGATTTTAATGTTAAAAATCATGACATAATCAATAGGTAATGAAGAATCAATATTTTAAAGTCTTACCCAAGAGTTTGTCTCAAATCTATCTTTAAAAACACCTCAATATGAGCTCTCAAGGTCCAAAAATGGAAAATGGGGAAAATGGCTTGTGCCCAGTGATTTTAATCATTATTGCACTAGAAACTGGTATGCTACTCTATCACGATCAAAAGTGGTGTGATTGCGATGAAATAACTCCCTGGACCCACAACTTACCCTTCGTCATAACGATGCCAGTGCATACAATCACCATTAAAAGAACAATTATCATATACGATAGCTATTCTTATGCATGTGATCACGAGGAACAACAATATAGACCTACGCGATCGCAGTGAATTAAACTAGGCTACACTAGAACTCTTCATGACAACAATTCAAAGCAAAACCAAACTTTCCAAATAGATACTTGCAATTCTTTTGAAATCCCGTGATCATAAACCATATATTATACCCTACTAAACTCAATGTTCAAAACTCAACAAAATCATCAAAATCTAAATTCAATGTCTTCTTGACTCGATACCCGCCTTGGACAGTAAAAATAAAAAATTAACCTAAAAAGATTATAATGTCTCAAAACTTTCAAAAAATATTTCAAACCTTCTTCTAGACTGTAAATGACCTCGTGAATCAAAAAAATTGAATAACAAGAATACAATCATCAAATGTTAACCAAAGTTAAACTTTGGCCTTAAAACTCAACTTTATTTCGTATAATTGGCTAGAATCCCCACGATAGGACTAAAACTAAAAATGAAGGTGCTCCTATATTCTTAAGCTGATAGAAGTGAAAAAATTCTATTTTTCCAGACTCAAATATCCAAATATTGACAGAAGTCAACCATTTCAACTTAAAATCTTCCAAATCTTAAAACTTCTTAAAAGATGCAACTTTTCACTCCGATTTCCAAACAACAACACATATGGATCAAATATGACCGGGAGCAACTACCAGGAAGGAAAAATGGTAAATTTATCAGGAAAGACAAAATAACATCCATGTTCATAACAAAATAATTCCTCCCTAATAAAGGGTTTTGGCCTTGACCAAAATGAGAATAATTTTCTCCCTAATCCTTGGTTTGGATGGTTGTTTCATATTATTTTATAATATATGGTATTGTATTGCATTCTATTATAATGTATGGTATTATAATGTTTTGATGAATACAATGTTTGGATGATTGTATTATTTTTAGTAGTTACATAATTTCACATCTAATAATTTAAATAATAAACCTACTAAAAAGTAGGATATGGAGTAGGGATGTTATAAAAATATAAAATAAATGATAAAATAAGATTATTAAATATTAAATAAAGATTAAATAAAAAATGTAAGATAACTATGAAATGCCACCAAACTATGGATAATATAAAATGGGCTCTTTCAAGAGATTAATCCTTACCATACAATTTATTTTAACTTACAATTAAAATAAACATGGTACTGAAATCATATGATACCATACCATGAATAACAATCATCCAAACAAGGTGTAAAAAGAGATGTGCACCATAAGAATGGTGCTATGAAATATGTGGTAAGCTCGAAAAGAGATAATGTGTTATTAGACAGAGAAATAAAATTGTTCATACACATTGGGAGTTTCAATGAAAAATTTTAAGTTTCAAGAAAATTGAAAAGAAAAAAATTATTATTGAGACTATATATTATGGGAAGATTTCATATCTTCATATTACTAGAATTCAAGTAGGTTATAAATATTTATGTGAAACTTTATCCACTTTTCTTCCTATTTATAGTACACAAATATAGGCATGATGTTGGAATCATAAACGGTAGAATAGTGGAACAAATATTAGTTATTATAACGGATAGGCCTTCCCGATTTAAATATAATGCAAAAATAATTGAAAATTCATGTGGTTATATATTGAAGAAATAAAGGTTCTTCATGATTTTCTTGAGCTGCTTGTTCTCATTACAAATGATCACGATTTTATGCCTAAACTTTTAGAGTGTATAGAAAAGGTAAATATGGGCCCATTAATTTAACGACCCAATTTTTTTAGGTCACGATGGTACCTCCTCCTGTATGCGGACCAATTTATGTAGCTCAGAACCATGAGTAACGAGTTACCACAAAATCAACAAATATGTACTAGTAAAGTAAAGCAATAGATACAAGTAAAAAAGAGAAAAAAAGGACAAGATATGCTAATACAATCAATAAATCCACACCCATGACCTGATATCAGTGTAAGTAGAATCCACCAATGTACAGATTACAAAAATAGAAAAAATAAATGTAAAAGATATATCCAAAATGCAAAAGAGACAAAAATCTATCTGAGTAGAAATAGGTATATTCGGTCGCCGGGAGATCAACCTGAATCTCCAGAATCTAAAAAGATGGAATTATCAACGGCTTCAGTGGTGATGGGTTGTACAAAGATCTAAACTAGAAAAATATAAAAATATAGTACAAGTACTAATTTTTGAAGCAACAAGTACCTAGTAGGCATCATAGGCCAACCGGACACATAAATAATGTAACAATGATAAGTAATAGTAAGTAGCAGATAATTAAGAAAGTGAGTCTCAAAAAACAAGTATAAGTGGATACAGGGATATCAATATAGCTACATAGAGAAGAGGCAAGGAAGATATAGATAATAAGTAAGTGCTGCTAACTACAAATATACATAGGATTGCAGGTAAGGGAAAGGAGCACATACCCGAGGTCTTGGGGTAATAACAATAGTAAAAATATAAAAAAAGACAATAAGATGAGAAGAACGAGGAAACGGGTGGTGTACCAGTAACCTCAATAGAGGGATAAGGAAAAGATAGTATAAACATAGAATAACACCAATATATCCCACTACATAAGGATTATTAGATAACAACTACCTAAACCACAGATAAAGAAAGGAGAAAAGTTAAGTAATAAAAATAAGTGAAACTTCATCTACCCCCATAAGCAAAGAAGCTACAAACCAGGTAATTTTACCCTCTGTCCCTCCCATACAACTAGTGAGTACATGATGAAAACAAGTGCAGGAAAGTAACACGGACATGATACAGAGGTAGGAATCAGGTGAAGGAAAACTCTCTCTCTCTCTGTCTATAGGATCATTAAGGCAGGACCCATAGGAGTCCCCAAAAAACCTCTTTCACCGACTGCATCCCAGGGTCATAAGGCCCATGGTGGTTCTAAACTTCATACCCTTAGGTCAGAAGCTCGAAACCACTAATATTTCAAGTATCAATGTAGGTTCCTAAGTCTAATTTGATACTAAAATAAAGTAATCATCTATAGTCAGTATCCACTATCAGACTGGAACTCCAAGTACTAAAAAGGTGATGGTACTCGGTTCCATATATAGGTCTAGACTAATACAAGTAGAAAATAAGGAAATCGGGTAATCAATCATCGAACGAGGATAAAAAAAGTTCAAAAAACTCCTATTTAGCTTATAAATAAAACTTGTTAATAGCTAATTTAATACCAATTTAACTATTAATTGTAAAAAATGGGCCCTCATTGACATAGTTTTTCAAATACCAGTGTCACGGGGCTCCAACCATAGAATATAGTAAAAATAATTCAATAAGTCCATTTTAGCATGTGTTCTAAATGAATGCACAATCAAATAGACCTATGTTTTTTAATGGCCCTACATATGCTTAATATAATACATATGCTTAATATAATACTATCACAATCTACTTGAGAGTATGAGATTAGATGACTCATACGATGTCTTTTGTACTACTTTGCAGTTTCATGGGCCAGCACTCCAGTGGTGGCATTCTTACTTGGTTAATAGACCAACTAGGTCTCCTAGGGTTGATTGGGAGGAGTTTGCACAGGACTTGTATGATGGATTTGTCCCTTGGAAAATGAGGAAGGAGGAAAAGTTGATATTTGAAAGGTTAGAGCCGGGAGGTATGATAGTAGATGAATATGAGACTCCCTTTGCTCTTTATCTCAGTATGACAGATCGCTTCTTATTGATACGTGTTGTTTGGTAGTATTTAGAGTGTCCCATTAGGGTGCATCATTTTATGAGGTAGTTAAGGCCACTAAAAAGGATGAGCTTATATAGAGAGAGGAGTTCAAGGATAGGAAAGATAAAAGGTCTTACAAATCCGATTAGTATTCAAGTGCTTCATCCAGAGGAAGAGGTTCCTCTAGATGGGGTAGTTCATTTCACCTCCAGAGACCAGTTTAGGTAGCCATATAGGAATTAGTGAATAGTGATAGGTCTTTCAGTGCCGGTCAGTCTTCTCGAGGTTTTAAGTAGAAGTAGTCAGTTTGTGGTGGCCATTCATGTTCTATTAGTTCTCTTCAGCAACTTGTGGTACCTAAATTCTGTTACGCATATGGAGACCCATTACATGTCATAAGATTCTATCTAGTGAGGTTTTAGGGTGGACCTTAGCCCATTTCACAGTACTCAGATATAGCACCACCACTTCCAGCTCGGGTTAGGGGAAAATCAAAAAATGATAGAGGTTGTTGGACTCTCGAAAGAGATGACCATTAGGAGATGATTAGGGAGTTTCTTCATCTGATAGCATCAGAGGATATTTCTATGCTTTCTCTCGTAGGCCTAAGGCAGTATTCTTAGATATAGAAATTTTAGGTATTGTTTTAGTACACCATCGACCTATGTCTGTATTATTTGACCCTAGATATACCTATTCATATATCTTTGCCTAATTTTCTATAGGACTTGATATGATGAGTTATTCTCTACCTGTGTCTATTCATATTTCTACACCTGTAGGTGATTCTTTAATGGTGGATCGAGTGTACTGATCCTGTGTGTTTTTGTATGGCAGGGTATGATGCTTTGATAAGCCTGATTATTATAGATTTATTTGATTTCAATGTCATTTTGTGTATGGTTTGGCTTTCTCTGCATCATGCAGTCTTGGATTGTTAGGCCAAGACTGTTACTCTAGATATTCATGGTATTACAAAGATAAAGTGGAAGGGTTATTATGGTTACTATCCTAGTAGGGTGATTTTCCTTCAGTCATGCTCAAATATTGATCGAGAAAGGGTGCCTTTCCTATTTGGATTTCATTCATAATACCGGTGTTG
>JBDJHY010284601.1:0-10157 GCA_039654485.1 Withania somnifera
CAACAACTATAAGTATGGATATAAATCTAATTTTAATATAATCTTGTCGAGTAATCTATTTAACCATTAACTAAAATCTTTAAATCAAAAATTAAACCGATCGTCAATAAGAAAAATTATAAAACGGCTTAAAATCGTTGATCCAATAACGAATAGCAATAAACCAATGGTATTTTTTTGTTTGTTATCAGTTGAACTGATTTTTCCACATTCCTACGTACAACCTAATCAATAATTGATATTGAAAGTAGATATTGAGTATCGAACTTCACCTAATTCAATAATTTCAAATTCAGAAAAGATATTTTAACAAAATGTATTCATGATTTGTCAATATTTGACATGTCAAAAAGTCAAGCATAGAGGTTAAATATCTACTCTCAAGACCTAACATTGTAAAGTATTCGATATAGGTCAATCAATACAAATAAACTAATTGTTAATGTTACTCATAGATCTTTCAAAGTTTTATCTCAATAATTCAATAACTAAAATTAGATCACAAATATCAAAATTTAATCAATTGAGCTAATACGATGAATTCTAATTCAATTCGATAATTTAAAATTTGGTGATTTATACTTGTTTATATTCCCCACTTCCCAAGTCAATTGCTTGACTTGTATTTTTAGATAACTAGATAATTTGATGACAAACATTAATAAGTAGCTTGATTAAAATAATAGCTTGTTATAATAAGACTAACTTATAAAGATTGTGTAAAAATGTTTTATACTAATAATGTACAATTTAATATTTATTTATTATCAATGTTGAATTAGGTTTAGACAAAAAATAAAGATTGAAAGAAATAAACTAATAGCCAAACTTTGAAAAATTATCTTTCTCTCAACTTTGAAGGGAGAAGGAGAGAGAGAGAGAGGCAACAATCATTAATCTATAGCTTCGGGATTCACTAGTATACGTGACAGGGGTTCGTCAAAATTGCGGCTTATTTGACAGAGGTCTACTAGTTGGAGTAACCGAAACTAGTGGTTGTTTGTGTTGGAATAATAGAGAGAGTGAGTTGTCTGACTGAGTAACTGGGGGATACGATAGAGGCAATGGAGTTGAGGCAGAAATAGCAAAACTGATTGGGTGTTGATTTGAATTGGAAAAAATTAAGGTTTGTCAGAGGTCGGTGGTTGGGTAGCTTTTTTCACAAAAAAAATGGTAGTTTGGTTATGTGTTAGTGGAAGAAAGGTGAATAGAGATTACTCTGATCTATGGGTGGTCTGGCTTTTTAGATGCTAATCAGAGGTAATGGGACTGGTTTGTGGACTGGATTTTATTTAAAAAAATTTAATGTATCTACTAAATTCATACAACTAGTTTTATATAATAGTATTTTATTTTTATATAATTTTATTAAATACAAATTGTATTGGTTGATACAAATAAAAAAAGGTGAAAATATAAAATACAAAGAAGGAGAAAAGGAAGAGTGAAAATACAAAAAAAAATTATTCGAAAATACATTAGTATTCATTTATACAAAGTAGAAAAAATGACAATACAAAAAAAAAAGATTTGTATTTGCTGATACACCCCAGTGAAAAACAAATACAGTAATATAACTAGTACAACCATTTATTATTTTATTTGTATTTGTATATAAAATTTCATACCTAGATGCAATTGATACATCGGTTAGCCATTTAAAAAGGTAGCTATGAAATGTAAATTTTCAAAATATAGCTAAATTGACCCTATGTAAACTACATTTAGGCTATTTTTGAAAGTTGATATTGGTACGAAGATATTGTGGGCCGGCTATTTCCAACTCGAGATGGGCATTCAATATTTGATTCGGTATTTTTAAAATTTTCTATTAATAATTCAGTAATTATAATTGAAAGTAAATGTTGAATATCAACGAATCAAAGTCTTACCCATTAAGACCTTTTTGTCTTTGGCCAATCCAGCAATTAAACACACAAGTTGTGATCTTGTTGATTTCATTCAAACTGTTTTTTATTGAACTCTTTTACTCAACATCAAAAAACTTATGTTCAAATGTCAATAGGATGGATTTCTTTTGTTACTTTCCATTAAACTATATATTCTTCTCTTGAATTCTGAAATATGACTTTGTTTAGATGTAAAAAGATCTTCAGTTGAGCCTGACTTTGACCATCATCTTCCTCTTTTACATTGTGATAATTTCTTATGTATGTAACATAGTATCACTGGAAAAAAATAGTCATGCTTAGGAGATTGAAATATAACATTCTACAAGTCAAAGAAGCATATTACTTCCTTCATACAATCTGATGTTTTCTTTCCAATATCATTAAAGATTAAAATATAAGGTATTGTTACAAATAAACCAATCTATCGGAAAAATAAACAATCAATCATGTAGAAGAAGGCCAAGCATTACAACGTGCTACATATAGTTACTTCTCTTCGGCAATAAAATCTTGTATCCATTGTTGTGAGTAAAACCTAAAAGTATGGCGGAGTTTCTTTCTAAGTCTCCGAAAATGAGAGGTTACAAACATCAAATCATTGGCCACTAGAGGAAATGCTTCAACTTCTGAACGCACTTGGACAGCTCAAGTTGAGATTGGGATGTATTAGATGGATGAGGATCCAGAGCCCAAGTAAGAAGCTCTCCCCCATAAAAATCATCAGCTTTTAAATAAACAGAGTTAGAAAAACATTTTCTTCCTCCATTAGCAATTACAGTTATAGTTTTCCCCTCATTATAAAAATCATTTCATAAACCGGATCACCTTTGAAGTTATTCTCTGTTAAAGAACAGGCCTGAGACGATCACATAGCCCACCGACAAGTTGGTTATGCATTTTTTTGAATAATTAAAACCTTTAAAAATTCATATATGTAATCAAAATTGAATACTATTGAGAAATTAATACAACTAAATTTAAACATAGATTTTTTTAAAAAAAAACTTTTAACCTAGCTACTTTCAGAAAACCTTACTACTGCAGAAGTCATTAGGTGACGATCATATACTTAAAAGAAACACCACCAATAACATACCTCATATATTCCCACAAAGTAGGGTTTAGGAACTTAAAAGAACCAATAATTATTTTTCATTGCCCTGCAAAATAAGAATAACACAGCGTACCCTCATTACCAAAGACAAACAAAATGATATTTTATATCTTTTCTGAGGTCTTTAAGCAGGTTGAGGATCGGATTATCTTCATCGACACCGTTAGTTTCCTGCCACTTATATTGCTTATAGCGTCTGATCCGCACCCGTAGGTGCTCGCGGAGTAAGCAGTGAGATATCCACTACTCTGCATCTTGTCTTTTTATCCTCATCTCTTCTTCTGTGAGTGTTGTGGACTACAGATACGTCTGTCACACCACAAGTACTTTATTTAATTAGAGCACAGTGGAACTAATAGTTAATTATGACCACTGAATCAAGACAACATCCTATCAGTTAGCCTAACATCCCAAGCTGAAAAACCTTTCCACCCTTCATCTATTAGATGCGACCAACTTCACTTCACATTAATGAAGTTTAACAAGAAAATTAGGCTGGATATGCACGACCCACAAAACATTTACAGAACCTTTATGAATTGTTTTAACCAAATAAGGCACATCAAGAATAACCATACTTATATAATGAATATAATGAGAATTCTACAAAATCATCTTTCCATTAAAAGAAAAATTTGAAAAACAAATATTTAAAATTTCAAGTTTGTGTTTGGATATGCATGATAATAAATTTAAAGAAAAATCACAGTTTTATGAGTAGAGGTTAAATTTATTTCAAAAATAAATGTTTGAAAATATTTTATGCTTAATTTTTAAAATTTGATCCAACTTATCTAAAAAATAAACTTTTAAAATGTATAGGCTTAGCTTAATGTTAAATTTTTCTTACATCTCTGCCAAGTAATTTTTTAAGTTTTTTTGTTTTTAAGTTAATTAGATGGGTATTGGATTGTAGAGTTAATGATTGAATTATGATGTATTCTTTTGTTCGAGGATCTATGGAAGACTACCTCTCTATTTTTCTAAGATAGCGATAATGTTTACATATATTCTTTCCCACTTTGTGAGATTATGTTGAATATGTTATTTGTGGTGTTGTTGTATCTTTTTGTTCAATTAAGTTCATTGCATCCTTTTCTCAAGAAATGCATATTTGTGTTATTCACATTACATAAGCCTTTTTACACAAAATACTTTTGAAATTTATGGGATCCGTAGTCAGAGAGAAAATTACCCGTTTATTGAACACGCTGCCAATCAAACCTTACCTCTTATTATAGTGTGTGCTTCTGTGAGGGGGGGAGGGGGCGCATGTAGGAAGGAAATTTCAGTTTGATGTAAATGGATAAAATATCGCTTGCTTTATATGATTATTAATTAAATAAAAAATTATTTTATGTATCAATCCTTACATCTTCGACAACTGGTGGAGTGACAACTAGTTTTGGTATGTTGGGGATATAATTATTTCTGAACCCAATGGCTACATTGCATTTGCAAGTAAAAGAGTAATTGGACAAACATTGAATAAAACAGTACCCGAGGGTTCACAAGTAGTTGAATACTTATTTAGGTTCGAATCTTACTTGGGGAGATTTGGTTGATTCTGAATTAAAGAATTCAGAATAAAGGGGCTCGCTTTGCCCGTTAAGATTTGGTAACCCATTCTCTATCTTTGTTTCTATTGCATTCTATCTCATTGTATCACATTCTGTTCTACGAGATTAGAAAATCACCATCAATACCTCGTTCTAGGTCCGAGATAATCCTTTGTTCCATAGCCCTGAGACTATTTACAACTAGTCAATTAAGAAGTCTCAGATGTACTAGCACTGCATCAAAGAGAGATTCAACAATGAAAAGAAAGAGTGATTCTTTGGGATCCTTCCTTTCTTCAAACGGAACAAAAAGAGATAGAATCAGGCTGATTCCCGAAATACCTTTCTATTTTTAGAGAATAAAATACTGGATGAGTCTTTCTAGAAGACCAATGAAGCTATATAAATGGAAGCATGTTTGATAATTCGCCTTTACGCTTTAGGCTTCAACATACAACTAAAGAACATATAAACAAAGAGGCAAGACTAACTTGCAATGCTCTCATTGTTAATTCCTAAATTTTACCTAAGATATGTTGAACACTGGCCCGTGCATAATGAATGGAACTATATGTTTCACGAAAAATTGAGAACATATCCAAAATAGGGTGAGTAGAAGCCATATGCTCTCGGTTGTGTTGCAAAGTACACTATCGAGTTTTAATGCCCTGAATATTATTGCAAAGAATGGTTTTTCCACAATATCTTGCGCAGGCATCAGGAACAATCAAACCTTGGTTTTAATAAAAATATAACAATAAATGCTACAAAACCACCTTTTTATAGAGTGAATGGTACAAAAACAAAAAATATTCCTACTCCAAACAAAAGAAGATACTATAGTTAATAGATACACTGGCCAGGGACATCCAACAAAAGAAAAATCAAACAATAGAAGTGTTGCTTTCTCCATCAAAAAACACATATATCTACCCAAATATGTATATGCTATTTTTCAATCCTTGAAAACTAGTGTAATATAAGTGCCTCTATCTTCAACTGAAAGTACTGCCCTTTTTAGACAGGGGATTGCCTCAATGTGGCTTGTAGAATGCAGTATGGGAGTCAAATAAGTTGCTTAACTTTTAGATAGCAAGGATTTGTAAAACTAAAAAGATGCTTATGACATGCCAACAGGGTCTAATGAATCAACAATGTAGCATCATACTTTCCTTCAGGTGTGCTTTGCAAAAATTCAAGAGTTGTTAAAATCATTCAGAAAATCATTTACAAGTCGACTAGATATAGAACTAAGAAAACAAGGAAATATAATCTCATGAATAAGAAAAACATTTTGTCCTGTCTTCAAAGGCTCATGCTAATAAGACCAAGAAACACACTCAAGTTTCCATACAATCACTAACGTGAATATTAATGCGAGGATACTCAAAGCCAATAGCCAAATTCAAAAAAAAAAAATAGTTTATTGACCTGTAATAATAAAAAATACAAAATACTTAGAATATAATACAAAAAAAAGAAAAATTAATGTATCTTTGATATATTACTCACATATATAACCATTTTATCAATTTCAAAAATATCAATTGTTTCCACAAAGTTGTCTTAAGAAATTTTTTATAGAACTCCACCATCACCACCCCTATCTACTAAAACCTGCATTTGTAGGTCAAATAGATTACACAGAGAACAATCAACGGTAAAAGTGAGAAGGAAGAAAAGGCAAGCCAATATTGAAACCCAAATTAAAATCAAAGATAAAGTACTCAAGCAAAAAGGTCCACTAAACTCGTCATATCTTTATGATGAGCTTAACATAGACACAGATCTTTCTATTGTTGTCTTGGATTTAAACATAGAATAAAATCAAAGTATCAATGTTATAGAAAATAGAACAATAAAATAAAGACTAAAGGCTCTATTAACTCTTTTCCTCTCCCTTGTTATAAATAGAAAGCCCCAACTTTTGTGAAAGAATAGAAACATTTCAAGCTAGGTTTTTTGGTTAATTTATTTAATTGATCAACTATCAGCTACATTAGATTCTATCTAAAATGGTTAGACAAAGATAACTAGCAGGTAGTGCCACCATCCGAGTGATTATCTTCAATGCATAATAAAATTCAAAATATACAGATAAACTAAAAATTGGTAAAGTGAAACTGACAAGTGATTAAACCCATAAATCAATCAAGATTAACACATTAACAGATGTTTAACAAGTAAAAATACATGAAGAATAAAAGTTTATTTCCACCAACAAGAACATATAGAAAACTCTGAGCCATTCCAAACAGGTATTCTACCAACTTCACAAAAACAAATTAGAATAATACAAATACTTATATGATCGAGCCTGTTCTGAGGCACGAGATGTGAATGGGTTATAAGTTGTGGTACTCAGGCGGAGTGAGGAATAGGAATAGGATAGAAATTTTAGTAGACGAGGAGATCTGGGAGTAGGTGGTATAAGTCAGGACGGTTAATAATGGGATAATGTGATTAAGTTGGTGGTTAAGGGGCTATTTGGAATATTATTAGTGCCTACGCTCCACAAGTAGGTTTGGACGAGAAGGAGAAGAAGAGCTTTTGGGAGAGTTTGGATATGAAAAGAGGAGTGGCCATCGACGAAAAGCTTTTTATTGGAGGGGATTTCAATGGGCATATTGGGTTGTCTCCCAAGGATTATGTCGAGGTACTTGGAGGCTTCAATTTTAGGGGCAAAATGAAGGAGGAGTGTCACTTTTGGGTTTTTCTAGAGACTTTGGGTTAGTGGTTGTGAACTCGAGCTTTTTAAAAGAGGAACATTTGGTTACGTTCCGTAGCTCAGTGGCTAAGACCCATGTAGACTTTTCTTTCCTTAGGAAGGTGATAAAAGGATTTGTAGAGATTGTAAGGTTATAACGAGTGAGAACCTTTCAACTCATCATATACTATTGGTGATACATTTGGAGATAAAGATGAAGAGGTAGAAGATGGTTGTATATGATTGACCTAGGATTAGATGGAGAAGCTTAACAATGCCAGTGCCCTAGAGTTATGGAGAAGTTGATAGATATGGGGGCATGGGAGAGTAGTGGAGATGCAGACAACGTATAGGATAAGATAGGTAGTTGCATTAGGGAGACAGCTAAAGAGGTGTTGGGATTCTCAAGAGGTCGTTTGGGTAGATATTGAGGGGACTGGTGGTGGAATGGAATTGAGCGTTTAGGCGCAAAATCTTTTTTAGTTAGTCGTGGCCCTGACCAAATGCAGGTTATTCAATCAATCAACTATTCTTCAATCTCAAATTTTATAATAGTAGTGTGACATAATAATAATAATAATAATAATAATTTTAGTCATACCTACAATATAAGCAGGCTGTAGCGGGCTCATTCGACTGCTCTATCGATATTGTATCTGCAATTCACCCTCTTCTTCCATTGATTGACTTGTTGAAACCTCACAGGAAGCTAGTTATGGTTGGGGCGCCTAAAAACCACTAGAGTTGCTCGTATTTTCCCTGCTTATGGGTACATTTTTTGTCTATACTTTTTCTAGTATACGTTTTTGTAATCTAAAGATGTTAAGACAAAAGAATATAGATATATATAATAGGAAAGAATCTAGTAGAAGGTAGTGCGATAGGAGGGATCAAAGAGACTCAGGAAATGCCAGATTTCATAGCAAAGCATAAGGTTACACCAAATGTTGAAGTTGTTCCAATGGATTACGTGAACACTGTGCTGGAACATCTTTTGAATCGGATGTGAAGTATCATTTTGTGCTTGACATTGGCAACACATTGAAAAAGAATTGAGATGGGAATTCTTGTTTCTAGCATATCTCTGTTTGTTTTCTTTGTGTAATCAAGAAAATGAGTGTGCCATAGGCTTACGATTTTATTTTAAGCTTTTATTTCTTATGTTTTGTGTATCAAAAGGAAGGAGTCAGAGAATAAATGCAACATTGTTTTTTCTAGTATTGACACTCAAGAATCGTGTAAGATTGAAAGTAGAGCGGTAAAAACTAATAGCATTTTGTGTTTACACCAATGTATGTATAAGGAGTATTAGCATTTTGCATTAGGGTATTTTAAAAATATGAATCAAATAATGAACGCCCATCCCGAGTTGGAAATGTGTAATATAACCTAATTACCATTGTTGTAATTAGCATAAAGAATTTTCCTCGGCCTATAATATCTTCATACAAATATCAACTTTCAAAAATAGCCTACATATCGTTAAAATAGGGTAAATTTAGTAATAGTTTGAAAAATTATATTTCATTGCTACTTTTTTAAATAGCTACCCGATGTATCAATTGTATCTAGGTATAAAATTTTATATGCAAATACAATTAAAATAATAAATGATTGTACTGATTGTATTACTGTATTTGTATTTCATAGGGGTGTATCGGCAAATACAAACCCTTTTTTCTGTTATCACTTTTTTTCTACCTGTTGTATCGCATTGGATTTGTATAAATGGATACAAGTATATTTGTGAATACAATTTTCTTTTGTATTTTCACACTTTCTTTTCTCCTTTGTATTATATTTTCACCTTTTTTTGGTTTCAAACAACCAATACAATTTGTATTTAATAAAATTATATAAAAATAAAATTCTATTATATAAAACTAGTTGTATGAATTTAGTAGATACATTAATTCTTTTTTTAATAAAATGCAGTCCACAAACCAGTCCCATTACCTCCGGTCAACATAAAAAGTTAGACCACCACTGATCGGAGTAATCTCCATTCACCTATCTCCGACTAACATAAAACCAAACCACCTTTTTTCGGTGAAAGCAACTACCACCATCATTCAAATTTTCCATTTTCCCAAACAACGACCTATGAAAGACCTTATTTTTTTCCGATTCAAATCAACACCCAAACAGTTCCACTGTTGTTGCCTCAACTCCACCACCTCTATCGTATCCACTAGTTACTCAGTCAGACAAATCACACTTTCTATTATTCCAACACAAACAACCACCATTTTCGGTTACTCAAACAACCCCATTGCTCCAAAAAGCAGACCTTTATCAAATCAACCGCAATCTTGACGAACCCCTGTCACGTACACTAGTGAATCCTGAAGCTATAGATCAATAATTATTGCCTCTTTCTCTCTCTCTCTCTCTCTCTTCAAAGGTGAGACAAAGATTAATTTTCAAGTGTGGCTATTAGGTTATTTCTTTCAATCCTAATATTTTTTGTCTAACCCTAATTAAACATAAATAATAAATAAGGATTAAATTGTACATTATTAGTATAAAACATTTTTACACAATCTTTATAGGTTAGACTTATTATAACAAGCTATTATTTTTATCACGCTACTTATTAATGTTTGTCATCAAATTATCTAGTTGTCTGAAAAAACAAGTCAAGCTGTTGACTTGGGAACTGGGGATATAATCAAGTATAAATCACCAAAATTATCGAATTGAAGTAGAATTCATCATGCTAGCTCAATTTCTTAATTTTTGATATTTGTGATCTAACTTTAGTTAGTGAAGCTATAGATCAATAATTATTGCCTCTTTCTCTCTCTCTCTCTCTCTTCAAAGGTGAGACAAAGATTAATTTTCAAGTGTGGCTATTAGGTTAT
>JBDJHY010284612.1:0-10157 GCA_039654485.1 Withania somnifera
TAGCTTGATTCCTTGTAAATGGTCTTGGAGCTTGATTGCTTTTCATGTTAGCTTGGTTGCCATCCATGCTCATATCACATACTGTGTATCTTGTAATGGCTAATATATACACTAATACTAGGTCTTGATAGGGTTTTTTGGGTATTGTATCTTACTTTGTTTACTAATTTCTCTTAAGTATGCTTTTATTGCTTTCTTTTACTTGTGCGTAGATTTTTTTATTTAGTAGCTTGTTACTTGCGGTTCTGACTATGGGGATTGATTCGCCTATAGGATGGTTGTAGGTGCCATCACAGCCCGAGAAATTAGGTCATGACATAAATATCTAAAACTATAGGCTTCTTCTAGGATTATCTTTCTCAATCCATCAAAAATGGTAACACAATTGGACCTGATGACGAAGCACACCATATCCCTTGTGTGAGAAAACCTCAACCTTCTTTGCAAGAACAGCTTAAGCTTCATCAAAATTAGATCACTATTTTTCTTTTCTTTCACCTCCACTACTAAGGATGCCTCTAAAGAATTCTGAACCAACACACTATCATCATTTGAGTCAACACAGCAAACACCCAAACATGTAAGCAGGTGCACATCTCTAACCAAATTTTTCTTCTCATTCTCAACATGGACTATACTACACATAAAAAACCTACTCAAGGCATCAGCAACCACATTACCCTTACCTAGGTAAATTACACTTATGTCATAATCCTTCAAAAGCTCTAATCAGCTTCTTTAGAAAAGATTTAGCACCTTCTAGATGAACACATACTGCAAACCTTTGTGATGGTGAACACATCTACATGTATACCATAGAGATAATGTCTCTAAATCATTAAGGCAAAGACAAATGTTGCTAGCTTAAGGTCATGAGTGGGATAATTCTTCTCATGAGTCTTAAGTTGTCTAAATGCATATGTTATCACCTTACCATTCTGCATCAAAACACAACCAATACCAACTCTATAGGCATCACTATAAACTATGAAACCTTTTGTACCCTCTGGGAAAGTCAACAAGGGAGTTGAAGTCAACCTAGCTTTCAACTCTCGAGATCTTTTCTCACAACTGTAGACCACTAGAACTTAACCTTCTTATGAACTAGTCAAAGGGGAAGTAATGGATGAAAATCCCTCAACAAACCTCCTATAATAACCTTCTAAACCCAGGAAACTAAAAATATTTGAAGGAGAGGTGTGTCTAGGCCAATTCTTTACCAATTTTATCTTCTGTGAGTCTATTTGAATGCCTCTATCAAAAATCACATGACCTAGAAAGGCGACTGACCTCAACCAAAACTCGCATTTAGAAAACATGGCATATAGTTAACAGTCTGAAGGGTTTGCATGACAATCCTCAAGTGGTCTACATGTTCTTCCTTACTTCTAGATTAAACTAGAACATCACCAACAAATACAATCACAAACATGTCTAAGTATTTTTTGAACACCCTGTTCATAAGATCCATAAAAGTTACACGAGAAATTGTTAGTCCAAAATACATAACCACAAACTCAAAGTGACTATATCGTGTTCTGAAAAATGTCTTTAAAATGTCACATTCTCTGCTTTTGAGCTGATGATAGCAAGATAAGGTCTATTTTGGAAATGAAACTAGCACCCTAAAGGTGATTGAATAGGTCATTGATTCTGGGGATCAGATGCTTATTCTTGATTGTACCTTGTTCAGCTGATGGGAATCTATGCAAATTATGAAAGACTCGTCTTTCTTACACATGAAGAAGACATTTGCACCCCATGGGGATACACTGGGTATGATGAAACCTTTGTCTAAAAGCTTCTTTAACTGATCTTTTAGATCTTTAAGCTCTGCTGGTACCATTCTGTTTGGAGGAATATATATGGAATGAGAACCTAAAAGGAGGTATAATCTGAAATCTATCTCCCTGTCTGGAGGAACTCTGGGTAGACCCTCTGAGAAGACTGCTAGAAACTTACACTCGAGTAGAACTAATTGGAGAGTTAAGGTCTCGAATTTTATATCCTTAACTCGAACTAAATGATAGATACAACCTCTGAAATAAGCTTTCTCCATTAAGGTAAGAGATGAAACCACATTTAGGCACTAAGTGACTACCCTTATTCTAAGAGTGATTCATTATGAAATTGAAATATGACCACTCGGGTCCTAGAATCAACTGAATCATAACATGAATGAACTCAATCCATGCCAAGAATGAAATCGAAATCTATCATGTCAAGATTTACTAGATCAACTAAGGTGATATTCTCGAGAATTAATGCAGGATAATGTCTGTAGACCTTCTCTACTGTAACTGAGACACCTATTAGGGTTGAGACTGAGAAAGGCATTATTTCGGAATTAACTCCAATTTAATAGCAATATAAAGAGTAATGAAATATATAAGAGCCCCCGAATCTAATAATGCATATACATCAAGAGCATGGACCCATAACATACCAGTAAGAACATATTGGGAGTCCTCCTGATCCTGATGAGAACCAATGGCATAAAGACGATTTTGGTGTTTGACACCATTGAAACTGAAGGTGGTAACCTACTAAGTTAGGTGACCAACAGGAGATGCTGAAACAATAGACTGAGTCTGATTACCGCCCCTATTTTATGGATAATCATTTAAATTGTGACCATACTTGTTGCAAGAAGGGTGTATATGTCCACCTACAATGTTACCCTAAGACTGAATACCTGAAGGTCTAACCCAATGACCTTGTTGAGGTCTAAATGACTGAGTTGGGGCACTTGTGGATAAATAAGTTGGTACTGATGACTTTTACTAAAAACTGGTCTGGTTATTACCCTCGGACTTTTGTTAGCTGAACTCTGAGTATCCATTCTTGGACATCTTACTACGGTAGTCTTCTCTTAGATTTTCCTTGTCTTCCTCAACCTTCTCTAGGTGTACATGATTCTGCCTATTTCTATCTCTAATCAACATTGCAGCACTACCTTTCTTCACCAAATAAAAGGTGAGCCTATTCATGAACAGACATGTCTTTCTCTTCATATATGCACCATATCGGGAGATAGAGTGACATCTAGGTAAAACTAAGCCCATATTTTGCAACAATCATGGAGCCCTTCTTTAAATTCAAAATATCTCTCACCTTAGCCTCCCTCTTCTCTTAGGGAAAGAATCTCCCCAAGAAAGACTCCTTGAAAAATGCCTATGTTATAGGCATATCAGCACCCCCACACACACACAATTCTTTCTCTAATCAAACCAGATCTTAACAACATCCTTTAACTAGTAAGCAGCAAGACCAACCCTATCTAGTTTATTTACTCTAGTAACCAAACATATCCGCTGCACCCTCTCAATGAAATTCTCAGGATCCTCACCCAGCTTTAAACTATAAGACTCTAGTAGGTTCTCTGGAGGAAATTATGGACCCCGGCAGTTTCCTAAGCAACCACAAAAATAACAAGGACGGCTCCCTTTCTTTCAACATGTATAGTCATGGACTGAGTAAGCATTTGAATGGCATTGTGGAAGTCTGCATTGGTAGTGGTGTTATTCTGATGATGGGGATGAATAGTTGATGCAACTGGAGGTTACGAAGCAACTAGGGAATGAGGAGCCTGATCCTGATTATTGGCCTAGCCTCGGCCTTAATTTTCACACCCATTCTGTGTGGCAAAATGTTTTGCAAGTGTGTAGAGTGCGAAATAGAGAAAGCAGAAATAGATTCCATGGAACGACCGAAAACTTGAAAGAATGGAAACTTATTATTAAATATTTTTCAGTCTCCCCCCTATAAGTATGGTGTGCTTCAAACTCGTAAAAGAGCTTCTACACGTGGCTTTCAGACATCCTAGGACTTTTAAACTCTATGTTTTGATACCAAGTTTTTCACGCCCCAACTCTACACCTTGGACGGGACACGGTATTTGGAACCATGAGTTTCCTAAGCTAGCCCTGAGTATTTGGCTCAGCTACTAATATGCATTAAAATACATAGCAAAAGCAACAATAACATCGATAATAGGATAACTGTAAATAATCAAAGTAACTTAACTAGGTTAAAAAGATCTAATTCAGCAGCTGAATACTAAAATATTTTATTTGAAAAGCCTTTAGTCCATAAGAATGAATTGTCTGGAATAGACCTCTAGATCGTAAGAGAAAATGCTGAAA
Source organism: Withania somnifera (assembly GCA_039654485.1). NCBI lineage: Eukaryota > Viridiplantae > Streptophyta > Magnoliopsida > Solanales > Solanaceae > Withania > Withania somnifera. Next base: position 4,146 of record JBDJHY010284612.1, read on the forward strand.
ATAACAGAGAACTGTCTGAATAAGCTAACTAGGACATCCTATTCCTCGGGTAATGAGGATTCACCACTAGATGCTATCTGAATGGAGATCCAAACAATCCTTGATGTGGGACGGATGGCCTAAATCTACATTATGAGTGTAGGCAAAATCTGTGCATCAATACTTCTGTAATGTACTGAGTAAATAGGCTTGTATATGCAAAAATCTGAATATACAAATGCATGTACAAATGTTAAATCCAAGATAATTGAGTTGAAGTAACTGAGGCAAAATCATAGGTTGATCTAATTCATAAACTAATATGAAATCATAAATTGAGATGCAATGACGCAAATAAATTATGAGGTAAACAGAAGGTCTGAGAACATATGCAATATTGAGATAAATCATATAACCGAAAGACTAGTAAGTCATGCACTAAATTTGTAGTCATAAACTGTACTAAGACTAAAGCTATAAACTATGAACTAAAACTGATAACTAAACATAACTGAACATGGGTAGGAGATTCTCGTAACTGGCTTTTTCAAAAGAACAACATGAAGTCCATCTAATGTCCCCGCTGAGAGGCCGTTCTAAATTCGGTCAAAGGTAAAGAACCATGACTATGTGAATTACAAAACTGAGCCTAATAAGATTAAAAACCTATAGTGGCAGTGTAGTTTTAGGATATGAGTTTGACCCTAGTTGAGGGTGAGTTACCCGATCTAACACGGTACTAGATACTACTCCTAAAAATGAGATACTAATGCTCATATTGTACTGAACTATAAAATAATGCTTTATTTGAGCATGTACTAGTCATACTGAAGTAGTCTAGTATTTTGATAAATATGACCGTAAAATACTGAGTAATGCTTTATTTGAGCATGTACTAGTCATACTGAAGTAGTTTGATATTGTGACTAATATAACCCTGAAATATTGAGTAATGCTCTATTTGAGTCTGAAAACTTATATTTATCTAGAATTATGATCAAAGATCAAAAGAAACTAAGAGATGCTATAAATAATCTGAAAATTTCTAATATCATACTCATATACTCTATATACTATATTTTCCTGATCAATTAAATAAAAAAGTACTTTATATGTTTTAAAACTGATTAAGTCATGAGTTTCATACTTGTGAATCGTGATCAAACTAAATATTAAGTTCACTACCTGAAAAACACGAATAACTTTCATAAACCAGTGCATGAACATGCTTAGAATCATGAGAAACCAAAACAAAATCATATTACATAATTGGATAGAACCCTGGATCATAGAATAAGGATCTTTGACTGAAAATCTTAATTTTTGACCAACCTCATTCAATACCCATATACTTCTGAATCTTTTCTTAGCAAATTCAATGAGGAATCTTGAGATTTCTTGAACTTGGAAGAAAATGCTAGCCTTGACTTGAGAGACAATTTTTCTAAGTATGAAAGCTAGCAAACATAGAATGAGAAATTTAGCAAAGTGTGGGTATATATATTACTCCTTAGGAGAACCAAAACGACATAGTATTGGACTAAAATGGAGGGAAATATACCAAAACACCCCTCAATACAATTTTTGAAAAGCCTAGCAGACCACCCCACGAGCCATCGTGCGGGCCGTGGAGGCTAATACTATTTGTGGGTCTACTCATACAATAGGGGCCCTGTTCTAGGGTTCTCATCCACGACAAGTCATACGGGTCGTATGGTATTGTTACGGTCTTTATAGTTGGTTGTATGAATAGAGCTGGAAAATGTTACAAGTTAAGACTCCCTCCTACAGCACATCATACGGGTTGTATGACATTACTATAGTCCGTACGAAGTGTCCGTATGGATGGAGATAGAAAAATAGTAAAATGTCGATTCCACCAAGTCACTTCCCACGGACATATGTACTACCCCGACAGAATTACGTGAATTAAAGGAACAATTAAAAGACTTGTTACAGAAGGGGTTTATAAGACCTAAGGATGGCACATTGAGAATGTGTATCAACTATAGACAATTGAATAGTGACGATTAAGAACAAATATCCTCTCACTAGAATTGATGAGATGTTGGAGTTGGTCTACGCATTTGACAAATTTAGGGCATACTTGGTAGGCACTAAAGTGATAGCGTATACGAATCATGCTGCAATCAGATACCTGTTTAACAAGAAAGATGCAAAGACACATTTGGGTCCTTGAGGATTAGAGGTGGATCCTTTGGTCTCCAAATCCATTTTCCTGTAAGTTTATTTCTTCAGTTCATCAATTTTTAGCCAATTTTTCCTCATAAGTAACAAGTAGGTTTGAACGACTGAGATCTGAAAGATAAATATGTTAAGTGTGATTAGTTTGAATAAGCCTGCTCAATCCTTTTCTGAAACTTTTTTCAGACTTTTTCTCTAAGGACTTTTTAGATCGAACAAAACTTTGAATGGGAAACTACTAAATATTATTTAATTACATTTTGACTTCCCACAGATCCTCTTCAAGTAGCTCGATTTCAATTTGATTGGCTTCAAGAAGGATGTTCCAGTCCTTATGGATGCACCACAGGTCATACCCCTGCTCCTAGGCACCTGGGACTTCAATTGAGAAATTTTTTCGCTCAACTCCTTTTTTGAGGAATTTAAGTTCGGAAAAGTTTTTTTAGCATGAAACATGTACGGGGTCTTACACCTCATCCATGAAAATGATGTAAATACAGTGATAAAGCTATTTCTATGCTCTTATTGTATGAATGCACAACTAACAGGTCTACGACCAACCTACTAGCCTGGCACAGACTCAAAATGTTTATATCACAACTAGGTATCACAATCCATCTCAAACCCAAGGACAAAAGTCAAAAGCAATCCAAACTAAGGTCTAGAGTCATATCCAAATTCAATACATGGACAGCTAGGTAATATCATAGTCTATCGCAGAAATAAACGGGGAATAATGACTAGATACGAACAAAAAGAGATAATAGGGGTAAAAAGGGTACCAAGCTAGAAAATACAACCCAAAGGAAGATAAATATCACAATTATATCAATATAAACCCTATCTAAGATCAGTAATCCGTAAGATATCTATCGTCCATAAAAAAGCTCCTGCAATAATTGAGAATCAGCTCACCAGCTTAGAGAAAGCTCCAAATAAAGACAAAACTATCAAAATATAATCTACCCGTCAACGCGAGTCTAACCATACTAATCATGCTAAAAAAAAAGGGGCTAAGTCAAATTTTGGATCCAAAACGGGCTTGCCGGGCCAGCTAACTAAACCAAAAACGAATATTGTCACGAAGTCCCAAGAGATACTAAAGATACATGCTCAAAAAATAAGTATAATTTGAGAAAGAAAAGGGCTCAACACAACCCGAAAAAGAGAGAAAATAAGTGGGAAAAAATCACACAAATTCAAGAATTAAAGAGGAGAAACGCACCAATTAGACGAAAAAATACCAATCACAACACACACACCACCAATTGAATATACTTCAAAATAACACTTCATGTAGCTCCTAATTCAAGGAATAACCAAGAATCAAGAAGGGAATAAAATAGAGAATTCGCTATGAAAATCACGAAATTCGAAAAAGAAGACTCACCAATTATGAAGAGGAAACGAGTTATAAGAAACCATAAAACATCTCCCGACTTAAGGGCAAGAATCCCCACAAGAATTAGCTCCAACAGTTCAATCTAGAGTGAGAAAATAAGAGTTCGAATTCTGAAATTTCTAAGTTGAAAAACACATATACTGCCAACTACAAGCCTACGAGATTGTCGTGGCTCAAGGAAAATGGGCATCACTATCACGAAGGTGAAATATCACAATCACGAAGGTGAAAGAGATAGAGCATCGCAATCGGGTGGAGCCCCACACGATCACGAAGGAAAAGGAGATAAAGTATCGCAATAGTGGGAGAAGGCCGCAACCGCAAAGAGGAAAATTGAGGCACACCAGCAACAGCAAAACCAAAACACCCAACAAGATCTTAACTTAATGGCTAATGTGATTTGAAATTGTAAAACTTAAAATGGCTCACGCTTTAGTTGAAAGCCAAGCATCAGTCTCTCTCAGTTCGTAGCTTGGGGTCGTAATTTTTAAATTAATATACAACTTGAGCACCAGCCTCCATAGGAGGAAAGTTCGTTTTACCTTTACTTCACTACAAGGCAGAAATAACAATATGATGCAAAAAAGAAAACTGGCTCCACGCACTATTTAACAGTAGAGTCTACATGTTTTCTCGACAAAATACACAGTATACACACATTACCGTTTGGCCAGATATAATTTCATTATTTGCAAATACTAAAAATGCAGTATCTGTAAACAATATGTGATACTACTTTTTATCACATGAAATTCATGTTCGAACACTGACTCTTAATACTCTTCCAACTTCAACCAATATAAACTCTTCTCAAAGACCAAATTTCACACATATGGATTGCAACCTGTGGCAATCAAAGGCCATTGTCACAATACTTTTTCATTATCTACAAAATATAATTTAAATGCTTACGCAGAGCATTAATAATCAGAAATCTTAATCACCTGCTAATATCTTTTCATCTTAATGACTGGAGGAGAAAGTGTCGACAATTAAGATTTGAAAAGTTACCAACACAAGACATTGAAATACACATTAACTTCTACAACTAGAACAACTGGTTCATGTGCGCAAAAACTTTCTAAAGCAGAAAATAGCTACTTCCCATAAATCCTTAGCATTTATGTTCCAATGTATATATATATATCGCCAAGGACAACCAGAAGAAACACAGTAGACATTGTCGCTGATCAAATATTCCATGTGCAAGGAGAGACGGGTCTGAAATTCAAACTAGTACAAACTAACAACCTAGAGTGAACAAGAATACCGAAAAACTTCTCTTGAGAGTTTAACACGAAAGTTTCACCTGGAGGCACCATATATCTGATTAGCATCATACTGAGCATAACCAGGCTGGGGTGAGACACTCTTAACATAACCAGCAGCAGCAGGAGGTACAGGAGCATAACCACCACCTGGTTGAGTCATGGATTGATCATAACCAGGCTGAGTTTGGGCTGAAGAAGGAACTTGAGATGGTTGAGCATAAGCTTGCTGTCCATTAAATGGTGCAGTATAAGTTGTTGAGGCCTGAGCACCACTGTAAGTCTGGTCAACTGGTCCCTGATAACCATAGCCTGCACTGTTTATGGCCTGCTGTTCAGTGTAAGCGGGCTGTGGAGGGTAGGAACTGTAACCTCCAACAGGGGCTGCTTGAGCATAAGCAAGAGGTTGTGGCACAGGCTGACCATATCCAGGAACAGGCTGGGCACTTTGCTGAGGATACCCAGGGCCAGAAACTGGAGCACCTTGTGGATGAGTATATCCATCAGCAGCAGTAGCAGATCCATATGCAGGGTAAGTTTGTTGCACTTGCCCACTGGATGCGTAAGGGTACTGCTGCTGAGGTGGCATATTAGCACCATACCCTTGGGTTGATTGACCAGGACCCTGATATGGCACTTCTCCAGGTTGATTAGCCCTGGGGTGGCTATAAGGTTGTGAATGTGAAGCCTGTGGATGCATACTATAGGAAGGAGGTTTACCGTACTGCTCGTGGGTTCCATAGCTGGGATGTGCACCACTTTGAGGGTAAGATGTTGGCTGAGAAGGTCCATGTCCTCCATACTGATTTTGTGGTGCCATGTGGTGGTCATATTTTACGTCAGTGTATCCATGCCCATAGCCTTGTCCAATCTGTGCCTGATGAGGGTATGACTGACCATAATCTGGACCATGTGGCTGCCCATAGTTGTAGTTTGCCTGAGAAGGTGGACCCATAGAAGGCAAGAAGCATGAGCATGAATTTTAGACTGAACAAATGCTGTGGCATTCGCCATATAACTTGCCTGCTGTAAGTATCAGTTATAACCACCAACCTGTGATGGAGGACCCTGCATAGAGGCTAAAGGCCTTTGCTCCCAACCATGACCAAATCCGCCTCTTGGTGCTTGCCGTGGATGATAATTGCCATATGCAGGAGG
>JBDJHY010284622.1:0-10157 GCA_039654485.1 Withania somnifera
ACGTGATCAAAGGGAAAACTTGTTCCATGCAAGGTGTAAAATTTTGGATAAGGTATGCGCATTGATTATTTTTAGTGATAGTTGCACCAATATGATAAGCTAATATTTGGTGGAGCAGTAGCAATTCCCCACTACAACACATCCAATCCCCTACAAACTACAATGGCTCAATGATAGTGGTGAGATGAAGGTCCTTCAACAAGCCTTGATAAAGTTTAGCATTGGCAAATACCATAATGAGATCTTGTGTGATATGGTGCCTATGTTGGCTTGTCATGTCCTATTGGGAAGACCTTGGAAATTTTATAGGGAAGTCATGAATCATGGCTAAACCAACAAATATACTCTTTGTGATAAATAGCCAAAAGCACATGCTTGCACCCTTAACTTCCTTCCAAGTGAGTGAAGACTACCGCATCGTGAAAGAACTTAAACAGAAAGGTAGGATTGAGGAAGAGGGGAGTGGAACCAAGGAGTCCACTAGTAAGCAAAAAAAAAAAGAGAATAGGTTGGCTAAGAGGGGAGGAAAGAGATGCTTGATGGTTATGATGTAACAAAGTGAAGGTGCTCTTGTCAACGGACCTAAATATACAAAAACTAATCTTGGCAATTCAAATATTGTAAATGAGAATGTTTCTAATTTGAATTCTACCCTTAGTTTATCCTTTTGTAAACCTAATGATTTTTTGCCTTGCTATGGCAATGCACAAGTTGAATTTGTTAAAACACTAGTTGATCCTACAGATGACCAAATTAATTCTTCTTAAAAGATCAATGGGTTTCCACCTAGGCTACCACTTGCACTTTGATTGATAGTACATTGTCAAGTGAATCTTTGCCACAAAGTGACACTACCCTTGTTGAGAATGTACTAACGCTAGTTGATCCTATTGATGATCAGGTTGACTCTCCTAATGAGACCAATACATGTCCATCTAGTGTTGATACATGTACTCTACATGATAGTACATTATCTTGTTGTGATCATGATAATGTGGGTCTACTTGATTCTAAATATGAGCCACTAGTTGCAAATATTTGTGGTTTGCTTACAGAACCACAAACTAGTGTTTTTAATCATGTTATTGGAAGTGATTCCTTGATCTTGTCAAATGTGGTGGATCTTATTTCTAGTATAACTCATAGGAAACATGTTCTTAATGATTTGTCAAGTAATGATAGTTTCTTCTTGGAGAGTGGACTTGTATGTTTAGAACCTCTTTCTATGATTGATAGTTCTCTCTTAAAGTATAATATCTTATTTGAACTTGGTTATAATATCACTCCTAATGTACTACCTAGTGGTGTGAGCTCCAATAATAGTACTACTCTAAAGAGTCATATTATGTGTGTTAACCAACTATGGTGTGAGGATGTCCCTCCCAAAGTTGGAAAAACCTCTTCTATGAAGTTGGAAGTATGCTAAGGAGTAAGGAACTTATGGGAAGAGGAGAAGGTGTTCACTAAGAGTCAAGCTCGGGACCTCCAACAAATTCAATCATCATTGAAGCATAAGGATGCATGGGAAGCCATTGAAGAACCATTTTGGAGGCTTTGGAAGACTTTGGGGAACCCAAAGTTTGAGGACCTATTTGTCACTTTGGGTCACTTTTGGGCTTAAGCGTAATAACTAAAACTTCAACCCCTATATATAGGTGGTCTTTTCAAATGTTGGCTTAGTTTATTTTGGATGAACCATATAATTTTTAGATTTTCAGTCCTTAGCTTGAGAGTGTAATAGCTTAGTTAGAATTCCAATTCGTAATTAGAATTTCGTTAGTGTTCACGTAATTGTTGTTGAGTGATTAAGGTGGGTCGATCCTTAATTTCTTGAAGAGAGTTTTGCTTGAAATTGATTATTCGATCTTTCATTTGTGGGCGTATCAATTGGTTGTTTTGTGTCTATTGATTTGGAATTCAATTACAGTATGATTTCGTATTGAATTCTGCATATCCTTTGTTATTCCGTTATCATTTTTGTTATTCGTCATATTCGACTTTTGATATGTATCGTGGATCGTATCAGCTATAAAATAGTAAAAACCAAGCATAAAAACTAGATGATATGCTCAATCATAACAAGTCCTGCCTGTCCTGCATAGATGAGGATATTACAACATCTAAAACCATCTACTTGATATCTGGGACTAGCATATATTTCTAATAATACCATCTACGTTATAGAGTCAATCAAGAATACACAGGGTCATAGGTAACTATAATCTCGAATGCAACAACAATATATAACAAAGAAGCGAACTAAAGAAGCTGATAAGGTCATGGTTACAAACCTAAAAATCCCAACTTAAGAATGGATAATTACTACAATTATTTCCTATATAATACAATTCTAATATCGGTAAGCCATAGCCTACCTGAAATCCGAAGATAAGCTCACAAATACTGTGTAGAATATGCCTGAATAGCTCTAACATTTCAAAAAATGCACAAACAACCTTGAACGATCACGAAATTATAAAAAAAATCTACATGTTAATATAAGTCAAATGATATCCATAAAACTATTATTATAGCTAGGTTCAAAATATGGGTCAAAACAGACCTACGGGCCTATGAACTCGAAATTCTAAAAAAAAGGTACCAAAATGTTCTGCACACGGTAGGAAACTCATATACAAAATTTGAAGCTAAGACGAGAAATAAATAAGATAGAATCAATGATTTAAAGTGAAGAACTCATTTGAAGAATTTGGGGAATTTTAGAATGAAATTGGGTAATATTTGAGTAAAAACTTACCAATAATTGAAGAAATTAAGTTCCCAACATTACCCAAGGTCACAAGTAAAGATTCAGGGTCCACCAATAGTGGAAACCCAAGTTTTGAAGAGAAAAGAAGCATAAAGTAGAAGAAATTTTGGGATTTGAAGTATATCTATCGAAATTTGGTGTTTCTGTGGTGCAATCGCGCAACAGGGAGGGGAAAATATTACGCAGCGGTGCTTGAGGAATGCAATTGTGTAGGGATTGCAAACTCAATTCTGAAAGCGCTAAAGGGGCACGATCGCGCTAAATAGGACTTGGAGGAATTGATGCAATCACGGCGATGAGCAATCTCAGCTACACCAGATGTAGAAAATCTTCAACTTTTGGAAATAGGATTTTGGGTCTCTAAGTCCAAATGGAGCCCGATACAATGAACTAAATATTCCAATTTCATGAAAATGAAATTCCATACTCAACGGCATAGAAAAAATTTTGATCCAAGATTATTTCAACAAAATGTTAACCAAAGTCAATACTTTATCAAATTAACCAACTTTTCAACCGAGTACTTGAAATGAGCTCAGTCGACTCGAATCCTGAATGAAACTCAACTATCTAAGTTGATGGAATAATCAAATTTTAAGGCTCCAAACTCAAATTGACCACCCAAGCTCCACCTATGAACTAGCAAAAACATAAATCTCACAAAATGATAAAATCAAAATCAAGGCTTTCGAACTGAAACCAAGAGTCTATCTAGACTAAAATTCATATTCCGGAGCTAACAAAGCAGACATAATTCAATTTTGAGTTTGTTTTCATAGAATATTAACTCAAATCAATGATTTTAATTGTAAAGGCTCTAAAATAGGGCAATAGACATAACAACCGAACGAACGACCCGGTAACTAAACCATCCATTTTGATAAGTCAAAATTAACTTAGGATTACTATAAGAAAGCTATAAGATGCAAGAAAATACAAAAACGCAAAATCGTGAGCGTCATTACAAGAACACGTCCACGAGTCTATTATTCGATTGCATCGAATATATCCTTTCTATCATAGGTGGACTTTTGTATTGAGAACTGAGGTGAGTGATGATGGACTCCCTTTGAGAGCCTACTATACAACTAGTGGGAATTTCCCACGAGTTACGAGTTGACTCATTTAGGGAGGCCTACACTTGGGAGAGGCCAAGTTGAGATTTAAATACTTGTGCTTTATTTGATTTTAGCTATCTTGTTGATGTTATACTCACTTGATAAGAGGCATGTTGAGGTGGTATTTCTACTTCATTGTGATGACAGCCCATGAGAATTTGTGTCGATATTCCATTATTTGATTCTAGATTATTATTGTTATTTCTGCCGAATAGTTAATTTGTTATTATTATTAAATATGCCTTGTATTTGTATTATAAATGGTTGGCTATGATATTTTCTGCACTTTGGTGTTATAAGAGGATTGTGGTCAAATTATCGGGTAGTGGTGCTTGTCACTACTTTGTTTAGGGCCATCTAGGAATACTTTCTAAGTACTCGTTGTTTAATTTTTTATACTCGTTCTTTGCTTTTCTACATTTGTGTAGGTTTTGAGCCCGGAGCAGCTTGATTTGTCTTACCCCAAATCACGGTCCAAGGCAAATTATTGAGAGATCTAGAGGTAGTTGCTTGTTGTCCGGCAGGCACCTCGACTTTCATTATCTTATGTCTTTACTTCTATTTTATTGAGATTTGGAGACATTGAGAGCATTATTGTATCTAACTTGTATTCATCCATTTAGCGGCTTGTACACTGTGACTCTAGGTTGTGGAAGGTTTATTAGTTGGATTTTGTTTTATACCTTCTTTTCTTCTCGCCTATTCATTATTTTTTGCATTTACCATTTATAGACGTTGTGAGGCTTACTTGTCGTGATGGGATAACGCAAGTGTCATCACGATTGAATTTGAGTCATGACAGAATTACCGATTTCGACAATTACAGAAAAATTCTAAGATGCAAGCAAAATGCATAAATACAGAAATGACCGAAATGATCATTACATTATTCGTATAGATATAGTTATGAGATTGAGTAGGTGAGGGTGAGGGAAGAAAGGGGGATCATGGAAAGGGGTGGATGGGGATAGGTACATTTCGTTAAAGAACAGTATGATAGTTGGACATTTTAAGTTAACAATGTGATAGTTTAACTTTCTAAAAGTAATATGATTTAATATGTTCGAACAAGACACAAAATCTAAAAAATAATTTTTTAAAAAATTATTTGTCTATCGTGCGGGTACGGATACTAGTTATATTAGGTAGTAATTAACTAAATTCTATATAATATATAATTTATCCCTATAAAATATATAATTTATCCATTACTAAAAGGATAACCGATGCTTTTCGCGGACTCCAAAAGGCAATACAATTTAAATCTCATATAACTGTAGAATCCCTCAATGATCTCCAATCTTTTTCTATAAACCGCTCACATTAGTTTTCTCTTCACATGAGAACAACTTTCTTCTCCCTCACATTTCTAATTGAATGAAATTTCTCATCTTTGTTTCCTTTCTTTCCTATGGATGCATCAACCAACGACTGATTGAGTTCAAAATTTGATTCATTTAGAAATTTTGGTATGTAATATTCTCACGTTGTTTTCTTTGTCTTCTTTTCTGTATTGAAAATGACTTTAAAAGGTGACAAAACTTTGCGCATTTTTGTTTCCTTTATTTCTTTTTGTGTAGTAAAGATGACTTTAAAAGGTGACAAATTTTTGCAGGTGTAGCATCACCTAAATTTCACTGCAACATCTACAATTGAATGTTGGGGCTTTGCTTCCTTGGTCTGATTCTTCAACATTCAACTTTTTTAAGAGCTCAAAATAACTAGAGAAATAGTAGAAAACTCTATATATGCGGCTTTTACATAACTGAATAATTTTTGCCAAGGGTTCCTAAGTTCATCACTATTTTGAGATCACTACTGTCAAAATTAGAGTGTAAAAATTTACAATTTGCTTGTGTAAGGGAAACTAAAATAGACTGAACTCATAGTTTCTGAACCAAAATAAACATAATACGATGGTTGAACTTTTGAGTATTTTTAGTTAAAACACTTGCTAATCTCTAGAAGAGTTAATTATTTCTGAAAAAAATGAAAGTCTCTAATATTTTCTCAAGTTCAGTTTCACCAAATGATTTATTTGCCAGCGCAAAATATACAAACATGATTAACATTCATTCCGAAGTCCCATGTCATTCTACCATCCAATACCCTGATGGCGCTGTTAGGTGTGTATAATGCATATGAAGCTTTGTGACATAAAGCATTATATATATCATGTACATAGAGCTTTATTAAAAATAAAAATTTTGCCACAATAAAATAAAAACAATATCCAATTGTTATTATCAAAATATCTCACCATTGGAAGAGAGCGAGGGATTCAAACCAGCATTGAAGATTAATATGTCCAAACGGAGCAGCCAATTACAAGATTAGTACCTGAGTTTGAAGCTATAACTTTCATATATAGACATAAAATATTAGTTGTAAATGCAATTAAGATTAACAAACAGAACATGATTGGTAAGTTTAGACTTTTAGATAATTTCAAATATTATAGAATAAGTATAATATTCTTGTAATGGCAGATAATATTCTTAAAAGATTCTTATACTGGCAAATATTATTTATAAAATATAATATTCTTAACAAATTATAATTTTAAAAATAAAACTAAAAAAAATCAAAACTCATAAATAAATAATAAGTACTAACTGTCTGTCGGTTTTCATGTTTGCAACTGATACAAATTCACACACTATCCCTTTTTTCGTAGTACATAAAAATAATCTAATTAAAAACTAACTTTACCTAAACCAATATGTATTAATTATCATATATTGAACTTAAATAGGTTAATTAAATATGATAAAAAAAAATGTATATGTATCAATTTTTCTAAATCAAATAAAGTAGATTTTTCAATCATAATTCAAATTTAATTCAACTTTGTGTATCAATGTAAATCTATTAAAACAAAGAATGTTTATCTGCAATACCTAATGTTGAATGAAAAAGATTAATCACCCTCTCTACACCCACAAATGTATATAACCCGAGAAATCAAAGTAAATGACAAGAACAATCTTGCAGTGAAACTACATACTATTACAAAAAACATTTAAATTATAAGAGAATTTTAATTAAAATAATTGAAAGATAATATTAGTACTTTATTTCTTTCACTACTATGTTTTATATTAGTATTTTACTTTTTAATTTCTTAAACTACCACGATTATTAAAGCACGTCGTACATCCACGTTAATATCACAAACATCAACAACTGCAAGGCAATTAACAAATGTTTCAGAGAGGAATATTTTTAATGACATCACAATTACTAATGACATCATTTATGCTGACTCTCATGCTACTCCATGAATATGTATGCAGATATAAAGATTAAAAAGTGATCCTCTACTAACTTGCTACCTCCTACTCGGTCCTTTACACTCCATAAATTTAATAATTAAAAATATATTTTTAGCAGTATACTTTTATACTTTAATAATTAAATAATAATTATAAAATTAAATTATTCCGCATAATTATATTTTATTTAATTTTCTATTTTTCCCTCTTTGTTATACTAACTTATATGGCTTTTATGATTAAATATATGCCTTTTTCTTTTACATAGAGATATGTAAATTAGCATTTTCAAAAAGTTGTATTTATTGATTTGGGATATGAAAATTAAATTATAAAAAAGAAAGATGATAGAATGAATGAATGAATATACTTGGAGCATATGAAATCTAAAATGTTGACAATATTTAAGTTTATCTTCTTCCAAAATAATGATAGCGAGTGATTTTAATTTTCTTTGCTTAAATTTTTTTAATATAAAATGGAGTTCTATAATTAAAATTAAAGAAAAAGTGCTTTATGTAGCAGTTAAAGTAAAGTTTTCATTTTTAAATTTAAAAATTACATATTATCTGTACAAATATTTTCAAAAAAGGTACTTATTAGTATTAAAAAAAATACTTGGGTTCGATTATAAGAAAATATTATGGTATACTCAAAGGCTTGGTACACAAATCGTAATTTAATAATCAAATTAGAGAAAACAATTATATCACACTGGAAATATTTAATAACACAATAAAGATTATTGTGCGACAAAAGAAAAAAAAATCTCGGAACGTAATATCTATTTGAATTTATGAGATTTCTTTAATATTATAATATGAAAAAGTAATGTTGTGGATCTTATAAAAATTAAGTCAAATAAATAATTTCAAGCAACATAATAGAGTTTATAAAACTATATTTCAATATTTCATTGATATTTTAATACTTAAATTTAAAATTATGTAACATATAAAAATTAAAGCAAAAATAAAACATTTAATTATTCATTTACGATATAATATAAAAGAAAAACATGACTTCAATTTGACTATATAATAGTAACAAGTAGTGAAAAATTGTAATCAAGAAAATGGAAAACACTTCAATTATTTGGATGAATGTAAGATCTATTTTGTATAAATCATCTAGAGTAAGTTCTACATGTATGTATTCAAATTACTTCTACAAGATGAAAACATATCACGTAAGTCTTTTACATATTACACATGTATATAGAACTTTCTTATATTTAATGAGCAAAATTTGTGTATATGTAAACAATGAGTATTTGAAATGACCCTTTAGGTTATTTTCGTGTTTTTCTTTTTTCTTGCAGCTTAGAGTTTTCCTATAGTGGTCCTAAGTCAGTTATGACTTATCAGGACTGGTGGTTCAGTTTCCGGGTCATTTATTTGGTTGTTATGTTCGTTTTCCTGTTATAAAGCCTTAACTTTCGATATTGTTCACCCCAATCAACATTCCTTGAAAACATACTTAGAATTAAATTTCAACAGTTGCGTTATCTACGAGATATGAATTTTGGTCTATACGGACTCTTGATTTGTGTTCGAACGTATTCATTGCGATTTTATTTGTTTTTACGTGTTTTATGTGTTTTGGATTTTAAAAGTTTGAATTTGGTAAGGTGAGGTATTCGTTTGGGCTTTGGGCTAGCCGAACTCATTTTGGCTACTCGGTTGAAGTTATGGAAATTTGGACCGAGGGATGACTTTAGTAAACATTTCTTCAAAACGATATCAGATTAAAAAAAATATGCCTTGATTTCGGAATGTCATTTCCATGCAAATTGCATATTTGGTTTTCATGGGTTCCAAACACATCCCAAATCATTATTCGATGTTTCAGTTCCTAGCTGGTTTTTGCTGTCAACTGATGTCTGGGAGTTTCTATTCGTGATCTCGGTTGGCCCATTGCAATCAATGAGAGTCTATGAACCTCTACTACACAATCACAGACGGTCTATCACATTCGTGAAGGTTTGATACGGGTTCGTTGACCAGCTTCTTTTTCGCAATCGTAGTGGCCCTCAGCAATCGCGGTCCTCCTGAAACTTCTTCTACGCGATTGAGGTACACCCTTCACGATCACGATACCTCCATTCGTCACCCTTCACATTTGCAGTGAATAGTACCGCAATCGCAATGCACTATTCACCTGATAGTATATAAGGTCCAATCCCAAATTTTCACATTTATTTCTCATCTTCTTCACCCAAAATATTATAGTTCCTCCATTAATTCTTCATGAGTTTCCATTATTAAGCTTGGAAAGTATTAAGAAATATTTATAATTATTTTTTTATCATTAATTGGTAACTTTTCACTCAAATTTCATTGAAATTCTTTCATAAATTCTGAATTTTCTCCAAGTTCTTTTTTCACTTTAATTCGTTAATTTTAACTCATTTTTTTCATGTTCTAACTCTAAAATTTGTGTATGAGTTTCTGCAATGTGGGGAACATGTTAGTACTTTTTGTTCAAAGTTTTTGGGTTCGCGGGCTCGGAGGCCCGTCTTGATTTGGATTTTGACCCTGATTATAGTTATATCTTTATGAGTATCATTTGAATCGTATTAACACATAGATTATTATTTTTCTAGTTTCGTGGTCGTTTGGGTTTATGGGTTTATTTGTGGAGCTGTTAGAGCTGTCTGGGCTATTTTTTTTTGTATTTGTGAGCTTATCTTTCGACGCCAGGTAGGATATGTCTTACTAATCTTAGGTGGGGATTATATTTGAAATAATAGTACTAATTAGCATCATTGAGTTGGGAATTTTAGGTTGGTATCCTTGACTCGGTCCGCTTCTTTAGTCTGATTCTCATCCTTTGTTTCGATATTACATTACGATTATAATTTATCCTGTGAACCTAAGTGGTCTTTATTGAACTTGAGACATAGATGGTGGGATTGGTTGCGTCCAAACACACACGTAAGTGTACGCGATCGTACAAGTAATATAGTGGCTCTTGCGAGCCGGATGTCGAACC
>JBDJHY010284633.1:0-10157 GCA_039654485.1 Withania somnifera
CAGAAAAACCTTAGCCCTCCACTTGTAAGGTCAAAACTTGCCTTGAAGTCATAAGTCCTTGAGCTTAGAAAAGCTCAACTCACACTCATCAGACCACTGAAATGCAACATCCTTCCTAGTCATTCTGGTCAAAGGTGTTTCAATCAATGAGAACCCCTCAATAAAACACCGATAGTAGCCAGCCAAACCCATAAAACTGCGAATCTCAGAAACACAAGTCAGTCTTGGCCAATCACGTACTGCCTGAATCTTTACTGGATCAACTTTAATCCCATCCTTGGAAACTACTGCCCCAAGAATGCGACAGACTCTAACAAAAACTCACACTTTAAGAACTTGGCATAAATCTTATGTTCTCTCAGTGTTTGGAGAATCAATCTCAAGTGTTTTTTGTGATTAGACTTACTCTGCGAATACACCAAAATGTCAATAATAAAAAAAATCATGAATGAGTTCAGGTAGGGCTTAAGCACCCTATGCATCAAGTCCATAAAAGTTATTGGAGCATTGATCGACCCAAAGGACATAACCAAAAACTCATAATGACCATAATGGGTCTTGAAAGTTATCTTAGGGATATCCTCTATCCAAATCTGCAATTGATGGTAACCAGACCTCAAATTGATTTTTGAGAACACTGATGCTCCCTGAAGATGATCAAACAAGTCATCAATTCTCGGCATAGGATATCTATTTTTCACAGTAACTTTATTCAGCTGCCATAATCAATAAACATCCTCATTGTACCATCCTTCTTCTTTACAAATAGGACTGGTTCACCCCAAGGTGACCCACTGGAATGAACAAAACCTTTATCTAGAAAATATTAGAGTTGAACCTTCAGCTCCCTTAACTCATTAAGAGCCATAAGGTACAGAGAAATATAAATGGGCTTAGTGCCCGACTCTAACTCGATAGCAAAATCAATATCCCGCTCTAGTGGTAGGCCTTGTAGATCAGTTGGGAATACATCTAGGAACTTATAAATAATAGGAACAGACTCAGGTATAGGAGTGTCAACCTGAATATCATGAACATATGCTAAGTATGCCAGACACCCCCTCCTTACTAACCTCCTATCCTGAATGCAAGAAAGAAAGTCTGTCGATGCGCGGATACTAAAACCATGCCACACAATCGGAGATGAACCTGGTACTTCTAAGGAATCAGTATTGGCATAACAATCCAAACCCACATGATGGAGATACTACTAATACATACCAAAAATAATATCAAAGTCCACCATATCTAGAAATATAAAGTCATCCCAAGTGTCTAATTCATCAATAGAAATCAAACATGATCGGATCACCCAATCCACTACTAAAGAATCCCCTATAGGGGTAGCAACATGCATAGATATAGACATCATATCACTAGAAAACCCCAAGTTGGGTTCAAAATAAGATGATACATATGAACAAGTAGACCCAAGGTCAAATAATGCTAATATAAGAATGGAACACATAGAAATCAAACCTGTAATCACAACATCCAAGGCCACAATGTCAGGTCTAGCAAAAAAAATATATAATTAGCGATCACCGCCTTAGCAACCACCATCGCGACCATGCTGGCCACAACCTTTATAACCACCCTATGCCCCACCTCTAGCTGGTGAAGGAACTAATCTTAATGGTTGTACAGACTGAGGGGCAGCTTGAATAGTGCCCTTCTATGAACAAAATTTAGCATAATGGCCCACAAGGCCACAAGCATAACACGTCTCAGATGGCTCACTCTGTCAAACTCTTCTACCAGAATGCATCTGACCACCCTGATGTGATAATCCAAACCTTCATGAAAACTATGCATGAGATGGAGATGAAACCTGTAATGATGCCTGAGCTGGCCTGCTAGACTGGCCCTGTGACTGATGGAACTGACTGTAGCCCCTAGAACTGGACCCACTATAACCTCCCTAAAACCTTAGCCTCTTTTTATTGCGCTAATGCAACTCACGATAGAGGGATTCCATCGAGTTGGCATGATCAACCATTGTCTGGTATGGACGATTGTCAGAAACCAATAATGCTACTTCCTCGTAGAGCCTATATCTTAACCCATAAGAGAACAGGTAGACTCTCTCCGCCTCTGTAGGCTTAAAATCAATCCCATACACTGAAATCTGATAAAATTTAGCCTCATTCTTTACAACAGACATAGAACCCTATTCAAGTGTTCTGGACTCTTTCCTTAAGCACTCCTCTCAGCCTTGGATACGAATTTCTTCATGAACACTTCATAAAATTCAGCCCAAGTTGGCTTTAATAAACCTGTGGGTCTGCAAACTATAAATGCTCACCACCACTACTTAGCCGCACTATGCATCTGGTAGGTGGTAATGTCTAAACCATGGGTCTTTAGCACACCCATGTTAGTTAATCTTTCTTTGAACTCCACTATAAACTCATGAGCGTCCTCCCCCAGTACTCCAGTAAATCTAGGGGGATCTAACCTCAAGAATCTGGTCATTTGCTCCAAGTCTGTCATGGCTGGCTATTATTCAATAGCAGGAGCAATGGTCGGCACTGGTATAACACTGAACAGGTGTAAAAGTCACTACTGGAACAACCAATGGTACAGGATACATTGTAGGAATTGTAGTTGTAGGCTGAGAAACTAGAATTGTTGGTTCTGTTCCATCTGTAGAAGGACCTCTAAAAGCACTGAGTAGCTTGTATAATATTCTATGAATGTCGGGAGATGGCACTGCAGTAGGTGCTGAATTAGGTGCTGCCATCGGAACTATTGTTGGTGCTACAATAGGTGCTATATGCACTAGTGGAACCTCAAAAGTAGTAGCTGGAATAGGCACTTTGGCAGGTGCACTAACTGTCTTCTTAGTTGTGGATGAACGTGTATGGGGAATCTGCAAAAGAGTGATGAAAATGAATGAGAAGTTTCAAGTAACCATCAAGGATATACGCACGATGTATGATTCGAAAGAAAGAGTCATTTTTCCTAAATATCACTATAGCCTCCCGAAGATAAGCAACGAAAGTCTCCGCACTGATCCACAGGACTCTACTAGACACTGGTTCTGTATACTGAAATTGACGAACATAGGCTCCGATACCAAATAGTCACAACTCGATTTCGCGAATCATGATGGTAACTACTATTCTACCAGTAGGAGAACCAACCCCATTATCCGTAGCCGAAGCAGAGGACTACTATATGAAATGCGGAAGTATATCAAGTAATAAGAAGCTAAAGAAATGCGGAAGTTAAGGAATCAAATAAATACCTAAAACTTGGTATTAGTATCAATCGAACCACTAAGCATAGAAATGAGAAATCCAAAATATCTAACTCAACTGTGTCTCCAAAATTCATGGAGATTAAATATAAATGTCAAATTCAAAGAGAAGCAGGTAAAAGTCAGATGCCAAGCTCACCCATACTCATTAGGCTTCAAGGGACCACTAGGAACATAACAATAATAACAGCAGTAAATAATAGAATACAATAAAGGGGTCAAGGAATCAAATAGCACCACAAGGGAAAGCTAGCTAACTCAAATAAGAATCAAGTACAAGTAGGCAACTATCACTAGCTAGTCACGTAATAGGATCTCAGGCAATGAAGGAATGCATACCCGGAGTCCATGCAATAATATATGTGAATAATCATTCAATAAATCAAGAGAAGATAGGAGTAAAATATAGACGGTTAACCAATAACCTCAAGTAAAAGTGTAAGTGACTAAATAAGAGTGTCAGGTACAAAATCCCACATAGCATGAATTAACAATTAACCAATACTAACATTTAAGCAGTGATAAGCATAATAAAGTAATACAAATAAATGCTAACAAGTCCCCCAGAAAGAAGCACAGCGTACATAGATACATGCTCACCCATAGGCCCTCCATAATGACCTAAGGGTACACTAAAGAAAAGAAGTGCAGAAAAGTAAATACACAACATGAAGTAACCAGTCCTGCGTATGTATCTCCTCCGACATTGGTAGGCCCGACAGGAATAACCCATGGAAGGCTAAGCTAAAATTTCTTGGTATATCACTCCTCCATCCTATACCCACTCTGCATCAGTTGTAGCCCAGAGGCAAGGTCTATAGAGGTATCCTACCACATACGATCTCTAACGTCATCATATCCTCACATCCCAATCACAGAGCCTTTAAGGTCTCAAGTCTTACATCTCATGCCTCATATCAGTAGTACCGTCAAGCTCTTCTTAATAAGTCAAGGCGTTTAATGCTTGCATATCATCATATCTCTAAAAGTACTCAATAAGTCGGGCATCATCATGACTCCATAACAAGTTGTGTCATAAGTTTCAAAAAGTTGTACTCACTGTCGTACGATAACAGACTCAAGTCCCAGCGCCTGTACTCGCTGTGAAATAGAGTCGATCTCAAGTAACAACATTAATGATCCAAAATGATATTTCCCAATGCCAGGATATGAAGCTTGTACTAAACAAGTAAAAATAGTATTACCGGGTGCTCGACACAATGCAGAGTCTAAAACAGTAAAAGATCATTGCTTATACTATTATTAGAATGTTATCATTTATTACTTTATGTCATTATTCATCTTTGTTATCAAAATCGTCCTCTAGCCATCATGGCTCAATAATCAAGTAGTGATACTGACCTAGCCCCAATGCACTCTCATCCGAGTCATAGGCCCAGCCTCTCTTGTCATGAATATACAACACATCAACAAGTATGCATATAAACATATGATCATGTAATATCAACATCCTTTGCCCTGCACAATTATCTCTTGTCAAATTTTATTTCATGGGCACCGTATCAATCTGATGCCAAAACAAAAATATCAATATGGAATGGATGAAAGGATGGTACAGGATCACTATATGCACCTAACTACCCAACCCATGGATGCTATTTAGTACAATTGTTAAAGCTATAAGCCTAGAGATAGCCCCACGAAGCCTACCCGTCATCTGATGATAAAGCGTTGCAAGTTCGTAAATAGCACCCCGACTGATATCAAATGGTCTCCAAATGATCTGAAACTTGCATAAAAGTATTCTACATGTTAATACGAGTCTAACAGTGTATTTTATGCTAAGTTTTGGACTATGCCTGAAATAGGCTTACAGGGCCTGCTCGCCCGAATGGAAAACGAGGGTCACCATGGGGTTCCTAATGTTACCAGGAACCCATGCTCCAAAATTGAGCTCAGAGAGTTAATTCAGACTAACCCCAAATCTCGCATCAATATAAGGTGTAACCAATGACAAAGTAGCCCCTCAATTCAACAATACAAAATAATCTATGAAAATGACTTGCAAAATACAATGACGATGTCGGGTGACTCCTCTTGGTCCTGGAGGGGCCCAAGTGCATATACTGATTCTAGTGCTGGCCACCCACCGGTACAGGAAGTAGCACCCTATTGATTAGGGTGGGATGGAGGAGCTGCTAATGCAGATGACTAGTCTTTTTAGAATTATTATTCCTTTTTTTTAGCCACTAGGTACTCCCTTAACCTGTGACCGACTGGACACAACCATAATAACTATCTTGGATGGTTAAGAATATACTTGGATGATTCTTTCCACACTGATTGCAAGTGGGAACAGTAAAAACATTTGTCGATGCACTACCTTAAGACTTATCGCCAAAGGGCTTCCTCTTATGAAACTGACCGGTGTAGGTGCAGGAGCTGCTACACTAGCTGAGGATGGAGATGATGATAAAAGCCTTTAGTTAATAAGAGGTTGTTGCCTCCACCAGATCTCATTTGCTGACTCTAATCTGGTTGATTGTACTGTTCCTTCTTATTTTGCATTTTCTTTTCTTTAATCTTCTCCTCCTCTATCTTCTGTGCATAAGTCATAAGTTAGGAGATGTTCGTGTCACTAATCAATATTGTAGTCTTACACACTTTCTTTGTTAGATCATTAATATCATTTGTATCCTTGCTCATATTGGCCCTAGGATCATTAACCATCTCAGGAGAATAGTTAAACAATTGCGTAAACCGAAGACCATATGCCATAACAGACATTGAACCTTGCCTAAGGTTCATAAAATCCTCTGTCTTTACCTCCCTAAGTTTAACGAGGAATAATTTGTCCTAAAAAATCCTTGAAGATTACCTCCTACGTAGATAGAGCAGGATACTCACCCCTATCATCCTTCCACTAAGTAACTAGCGGTGAGAAACCTACTCGAACTAATAGGATGCCAACTCAACTTTTTACACCCCTCTAATATGCATCACATCCAAGATTTGAATATTATATCAAGAAAACTCTGGGATCCTCGTCTACTTTGGATCCAGTGGATTCAGGTGGATTCATCTTGACAAAGTCCTAAACTTTGGATGTAATGGTACACCTAGATGGGGCTGTAAGAGAGACAACTTGTTGGTTGACCTGGGCAGTGACTTCCTAGGCTAACAACTGGATAGCATCCAAAAATTCATCGGTGATTCCCTACATAAGTTGAGTGGCTGGAGCTGGATAGGTTGGTTTACTAGCTTGATGGGCGGGCTATCTATGAAAGGCAGACCCGATAAGAAAGGATAGATCACAAATTAGAGAAAGTTTTAGTTAGACTCCATAGTACGTAAGAAGATATGCTGGCTACAAAACTTATCGTACTTGAGCATCACCCTACACTAAAAAGTAAAAACTCAAGTCTAGTTGGTGCTAAATAATTTTTCCAAAACCATGTGTTATGCTCATATTCATAAAAAAAGTCAAAAAGGGACATATCTTGATGTCTGGAGTCGAAAAGTAATTGAGCCAAAGGCCATAATCTATATCAGATCTTATTGTGCTAAATTCATGGTTTTTATAAGTCCATATCAAGTTCATAAACTAAATTTTTTAATGATTATAAATAATTTTGTGAATTCCAGCATGCTAAATTCATGAGATTATCATAAAACCATGCTAATAATTAAATCATTCTATGTCATATAGGTTCATTAATATAAGTAATAATCATGCTACAAGTTATAAATTCATGTGAAACTTTTTAAATCCATGATAATGCTAGTAAGGTGAAATCATAACTTGAGTTTTGAACCATAAATTTAAGACAGAAGGAATTCTTGAAAACTGAGGGATTTTGGAAATAAAGGTGGAAGAAACCTTCACTAAATACCTATATAACTGATTTGGAGAAGGTTTCTTGCCCAAATATTGATGGAGAAGGCTAAACCTAATGTTTGAGAAGAACCCTAAGAGTTGTGCAATCCCTTCTTTATCTTCTCCCTCTACAGTATTTCATTCTAAGTATTTAAAGAATAGATAAAATATGGCTTAGACTATTTATACTACCTGTTGGAGAGTTAAAAATGATGTGGTAATTATGATTAAATTCTAAGGAAAGGGCTGAACTGCTCCTAGAATAATAGGTCTAAGAGGTTTTCATAGGTCACCATAAGTCGACTCATGACTCGTGGTTGGGATTCATGACTCATAGCTCGAGTCGTGGTCCTGGACTTGGGTTCACTAGTATTTGACATGGTTGTCGCGCGAGTCCTCACCATGACTCATTAGTTCAACTCATGAGTTGTAATATGATTCATGGCCCTAGAGGAGAGCCGATTGGAAATTGGACACCAGATGCCCATTAGTTCATGTTGTTACTCATGAATCAATACCACGAGTCTTCTGCTTTTTTATCCATTAGATCTCCCCAATATGCTACATAGACTTTCTCCTTATCTCTTCTTGCCTCCTCCATTCAAAAGAGGACGTCTTGGCTACTAAGGTCTACTACTCGCCATTAGAACTCTCTAATCCCAAACCATTACCACTACCTATTCAAAAATAGGCATCACTGGAGCCCTCCTCATCAGACTCACTACCACTAGCACCAGGAGCCCCTCCCTTTTCAAACTAAGGAGTGGATGTCTACTAGGTGCATGCATTCAGCCTAGTGGTAGGATGTTGCATAGGATGTTGAAACTGTGGTTTCTCCTCCTTGTTGAACTCATCCACAAGGCTTTTGATAATATCTTGATATCATCCCAACCTACTAAGGTCATTGGTGTGCTGTTCTCTAGATTAGAACTCTAGAAATATTGTGCCTATGGGATGTGAGTTAGTATACAAATATGAAAATAAAAGCAAATAGAATTTTTTTATAGTTCACAAATCGTGAAATGAAAAATGGGTCATGGACCAAGTTATAGATAAAGGATATAGTGGCAGGTGGGTGTTGTTACAAGTTTCTACAGGCTAGCTGCGGATCATAAATACATACCACAGTCTAAGCATGTTCTTGGATTTAAGTTTGCAATTATCACGTCTCCATCCAGGTAACCTTCACCCTACAAATTGTGAAATCAACCCATGGTTCATCCTATCAATTGTGGTTCCTTCACTAAGGATTTATAACTAGGTTATTAAAATGATAATTAGTTCCATAGCTCATGAATAAAGTTCATGAGTTATGAAATCAACTGTGAACCAACCAATCATCGATGCAACTTTAAATATAAATATTAACTACGATCATCTAAAATGCAAAACATTGCATGATCCTTCTATATCACATCAAAGCACCTCGAGTTACCCATACTTCACATATATCTTGAACCAAAATATTTGGGAGGTTGCCCAGCAAAATAATACTTGATCTCATTTTCAATGTGCAAGAAATTTTAATGTCTGGAGCTTTAGAGGGTATGAATATATGAAATAAAGTTACATTAGTAATAACATAATGAACAAGATCATGATTAATATCCAATTAGGTTTTTACAATAAATACTACACACAGTACCTAGTTAAGCACACGATCTAATTCCTACATAATATCAATGATGGAAAACTTAGGGTCTATAGAAAATTCAAATACAATTATACCAAAAACTTTTGGTGAAGAATCAAAAGAATGAATTGTATCAAGGTAAATTATAAAATTACCACTAGAAATAGTTCTTACATGCATGTGTGATTGCATAGTGATGGTGATGCACAGTACATAGTGGAATACAACTTTAACTTTTTATGGATAAAGTGAGTGAAACTTATGGAAGGTGGAGGAAATTATAGGGGAATTTAAATGCACAAATCCATTATATCATAGGTAATGGGGGGAATGACTTAATTGACTTGAATTTGGTTTCATTTTGACCAAAAATTGGGTATAATCCCTTAAGGGAAAACTAGGTAAGAGATATAGCAATCTGGTTAGGTTGGGTTGCAAATTTATAACACCTAATCATGGTCTACCATGACCTAAAATATGCCTTATGGTTGGTTCCATAGGACTTAATTTGGGTCTAGTAATGACTTAATCTTTGGGCCTTGTTATTTAACAACCAACCATAGTTTGAGTCATGAATCGATGAATTTCCACCTTTGGTGTAATGATATTGTAGTCATTTTCGTGTCTTTTTATGTTTTCTATTTGCATCCTTCTAGTAGCTACCCCAAGTTATTTATAACTTGATAGACTAGTAGTTCAGTTCCCTGACAATTTTGTGCTTGTTTCTCGGTTTTCTTGTTTTGAAGTTTTAACTTTAGAATGATAAAACTAGAGAGTGATTTCCTAGAAAGAGAGCTTGGAATGGATGTTTTAGTTTTGAAATAGGGCTTTGGTCTAGTTGGACCCTTGGTTCAGGTCTCAGGGGTTTCGATTGCACTTTGAGTTGGTTTTTTGAAATTCAGTTCCTTTGGAATTAAGAAATTGACCTGAGTCAACTTTCAATGATTGGAATATCGAATTTGAATTATGATGCTTCTATAAGCTTCAAAGTACAATATTTGGACCGGTAGGATTATTAGTATGCTTCCTTGGGATTCAAGACTCATTTTGGAGGTTCTATTGGCTTTAAGATTTCTTGAACTCTTTTTTCTCTTTTTGTTCTCGCCGTCCTTTTATTCAAACAACCTCAAATTGTGTTTTCGTCAACTCTTTTAGATTTGACATATTGTTCTGATTCTTGTAGAATATTTGGTTTGAATTTGGGCTCTGAATGCATTTATACTCCATTAAAAGAATTTCTAATTGCTGAGTTGGAGTTGCAGGTGCAAATAACCCAGGAAAGACTTGGGTCATCCCGGTTGAGTTGCCCCTGGTGGGCCTTAGATTACCCTAGCGGACTGTAATGACCCTTAAGGTCATTTATGATAAATATGCAGTCTCTTGCATCCTAGAGCATTTTGGTAGTTTCCCTAAGTCATTTATGA
>JBDJHY010284673.1:0-19630 GCA_039654485.1 Withania somnifera
CACATAACATGAAACAACAAGTAAATAAGCAGTAATAAGAATAATAAAGTAAAACAAATAAACGCTAACAAGTCCACCAAAAGAAACACAATATACACAAATATATGCTCACCCAAGCCCCCCATATGACCTATGAGCACACTGAAGAAAACAAGTGCAGAATAGTAACAAACACATGATCGTCATCAAAACCTCACATACCCCTTACAAAACCACAATGAATTACAATTGGCACCTTGTGCCCCACAATAGTGTTATCCTACCGGCACCTAGTGCCTTATGTTAGTGTTTTCCTGCCAACACATAGTACCTTATATCACTCATATCATATCAGTAATATCCGCTAGCCGTATTCAGCAAGTCAAGGTGTTCAACGCCGATGCATATGTGTGGTAGTATCACCTATGTTCCTCACTAATCAATATCATCATGTTTCCACAACCGCTAGTACCACGTGTGTCAAAAAGTTGTACTCACAGTCGTACGATAATAGGCTCAAGTCCCAGCAAGTATTAGTAAAAATGTATCTAAGAGGTGAAGCCTAGACTAAAACAAGTGGAAATAGTGTTACCGGGTGCTCGATATGATGTCGACACTAAAATTATAAAAGATAATTACTTATATTATCATTATTATTATTAAATTATCCTCATTTATTTCTTTATGCCGCTATGAAACTTTATCATCAAATCCTCTGCTAGCCATCCTGGCTCATATTGATACTACCCAGCCCCAATGCACACTCATCGGAGCCTTAGGCTCGGCCTCTTATTTCATGAATGAACAAAATATATAAAAGACATATATATATCACATATAATCATGAAATATCCACATCTTATGCCTTGGACAGGTATCTCTAATCAATCGCTAAGTCTTGACCCCATATAACTCGGGTGCCAAACTATCAATATCGATATGGAGTGGATGAAAGAATGGTACGGGGGTAATATACAACCTAGCTAACCAAACCAAGGATTTTATTTAGTACAATTATTAAAGATATAAGCCTTGAGATAGCCTTACGGAGCCTATCTGTCGTCCGACGATAAAGCGTTGCAAAAATCATGAAAAATAAATCATATCAATCTAGCTAACTCCATTCAAGGGCATAAAGTTAATAAAGGAACAACTACGACAAAAAAATCAACAACGCCCTCACACGGAAAACCAATGAAATAAAGCATCAAATCAACAAAAGCCAATCATGGGTATAATATTAAGTAAGGAATGAATTAAGAATAACTAGTCCTTCATGGGAACCACAAAGTCAACATAAATATCAAGTCAATAGAGGAGTCAAATAATCAACAATTCATAACCATTTTTATTCTTTGGTTTAACCTTGCATTCTTGACTCTAATTTTCGAGTGAATACTCTTCACCTCACCGACACAGATACTCCCAAATATTCCCCAGTACTCCCAATTGCAACAGATTAGCATATAGGAACCTAATAAACTTTGTAGAAAAGTGAAGAAACTTACCTTTGCATAGAGCCTTACCTCTGCATAGAGCCTTCAAATCTGCAAAATTTAATCAAATATGATTTTTGATAAGAAATCATGAAGAAAAATACCCAGGTTTATATACTTTAAATCGGGTCCAAAATTCACATGAAAAGTCAAGTCTGAAAACTCATTTCAAAGCGTAAAAAAATATCATGAAATTCAAGTTATCCATGAGTGTGGGAGTTCAAATATCAAGTTTCTAACGTAAACTAGTTCAATTTGATAACCAAAATTCAAATTTATCAACTAAAAGCTTGGGTCTTGAAATCCCAAAGTGAATCTTACCAAAATCAAGAAATAAAAATGAACCCATATTTATAAACCTGGAACTAGTGAGTATTTAAAAACAAAAATCTTACCAAGATTTAATTTATTGAAAACTTAATCACCAATTCTTTCCCCAAAGAGAAAAATCTCCCAAGAAATATTTGAAATGGGTTTCGATACTAAAAAATACTAGAAAATATCTTTCAAAACTTATAGATGGGTTTAAAATCATGTAAAAGACTAGATTGCCCCTTATTAAATCATGAAAATTTTTCTTGGATGCCCAAGTACGGAGGGCCATACAACTGTATGCCTTAGGCATGGGTCATATGAGAGCATGGCTTGATAGTATAGAATCCGTACAACTTTTATGGAAGCCATACAGATCATATTCTTTCATACAATCACCTAACAACTACTTTGGTACTTTTCAAATGAATTTTTTTGGATTTGTTCGGAACCCTGTATACACAAACCATATGTGGATTTTGAGTGTAAAAGATACTTCAGAATCAATAGAATAATCAAAATAGTTACCTAAGGTCTTGTCGGTTTGATATCCACCATATTCAATAAAATATAAACTTTAATCTAAAATACCAAAATACTCTCAGAACCTTCGAAAAACTATCCAAAACTTTTTCTAGACAAAAAATGACCTTTTGAATCAAACAAAATCGATAAAATTTAAATAGACGTATTCGATCTACAAATGTTGACCAAGTCAAATTTTGTCCTTAAAATTCAACTTTATCTCATCAAATAGTCTACATCACCAAGAAAATCCTAAAGCTTAAAACGAACGTCCTCCTAGAACAAATTCCATATTCTGAAGTTGATGAAATGGAAAAAATTTTATTATGAGAATCAAAACTCTAAATGTTGTCTAAAGTCAACTATTTCAACTTAGAGGCTTCCAAAATTCAAAATTTCTCAAAACTTATAACTTTTATTCTTTTTCTAAAAACTAACCTAATAAACTGATTAAATATAACCTAGGGAAACTATTAGGAAGAGAAAACTGGTAATTTTATGAGAATCCAAAAATAACCTTCCAGGTCCGGGTCCTTACATCATCCACCACTAAAAATTATTTTCGTCCTTAAGCATGAAGGAATAGAAAGTACTTGAAACCTAAAGAAGTTGGGATATTTGGCATGCAAATCAGACTTAATCTACCATATAGCCTCCAAAAATGGACAACGCTACCACTGAACTTTCATTCAAGCAATCTCCTTGTTCCGTAATTCTCTAACCTACTTGTCTAATATAGCTAGAGGATCTACCTCATAAGTCAGGTCTGAATGCACAGTGACAAAATTAAAATGAATCATGCGAGAATCATTAGGGATGCATTTCAAAAGAACGAAAACATAAAAAACAGGATGCACTACTGATAAGTTCGTTGGTAAGGCCAACTTATAAGCCTCCTCTCCCACAAGATCAAAAATATCAAATTAGCCAGGGCTAATATTTTCCTTCTTTTCAAACCTCATCACATCCTTCCAAGGTAATACTTTGGAAAAAATACGGTCACCCTCCATGAACTTTAAGACTCTAAACCTCCCATCATCATAACTTTATTGCTTACTTTAGGATGTCAAAAATCTACTCTGAATGACTTGTACATGATCTATAGCATCACAAAGAAAATTTGTATCAAGTGCTCTCACCAATTAGAGATCTACATCTCTTGCCATGTAAATTCTTAAAAGGATCCATCTGAATACTGGAGAGATAACTGTTATTATAATAAAAACTCTGCCAACGGAAAATGTTCATCCCAATAGCCTCTAAAATAAAAATCACATTCTCAAAACGTATACTCTAGTACTTGAATCATCATCTCGAACTGTCTATCTGTCTGAGAATGAAAATTAGTACTGATATCTAGATGATTACCTAAACTATATTGTATAGCCTTCCAAAAGTATGACGTGATCAATGAACCTTGGTAAATGAGGTAGTACTATATTGTGATGGTGTATTAGCATTGGTGGCAAGATTGTGTACCTAAGGTGGGTGACTTGACTAGTTTGATTATGAGGAGGCACATTGTTTGACATATTCCATCCATCCAGGGGTAGTGAAGATGTATCATGACTTAAGAGAACACTACTGGTGGTGTGATATGAAAAAGAACATAACGGAGTTAGTTGCTAGATATCTAAATTATAAACTAATAATGTTTGAGCATCAATGAACTGGTTGTCTTTATCAAAGGATGCCCATTCCTATTTGGAAGTAGGAGTGTATCACCATGGATTTTGTAGTAGGGTTACCTATCATTGTGGTTTGTTTTGACTTAATTTGGGTGATTATGGACCGATTGACTAAGACTGCACATTTCATTCTGGTCAAAGTGGATTGTACACTGGAAAAGTTAGTTGAAATATATCTTAGTTAGATTTTTTGTTTGTATGGGCTCCCTGTATCTATCATTTGCCTCACCCCTTAAGACTTTATCTCGAATAAGGCACAACTTCTCATCTTCAAACTCTTTTTTCTTAATATGCTTCATGAAGGAAGAACGGGCATCCCACGATCCAAAATATGGAAATAAACCAAGTTGTTAGCCAAACTTTGAACATCTCTGGCTAATGGTTATGCCTCAACCCAAATCGAAGCAAGATTTACCATGCTAGAGGTTTATGCCTCAACCCAATCGAAGCAAGATTTACCATGCTAGAGGTTTGTCTTCTCCATGAATCTTCCACTACATTACCTTTTCCAAGGTGATACAAGATAGTTATGTTGTAGTACTTTAGTTACTCCATCCATTCCACTACCTCAAAATTTAGATCTTTCTACTGAAAATGTACTAAAAGCTCATAGATCAGTGAACACCTCACAATGAACACCATAAAAGTAGTGACACCACAACTCTTATACAAACACAATAATTTCTAACTATAAATCATGGGTGGGATAATTATTCTCATGAGTCTTCAACTACCCATAAGTATTAGTTACCACCTTTCCCTTCTTCATCAATACACCATCGAACTCGACTTAGGAAGCATCATAAAACTACATGAAAGTCTCACCCTCAATAGGTAAAGTTAAAATTAGAGAAGAAGTCAATAAGGCACTAAACTATGGAAACACTCCTCACCCTCGTCAGACCACTCAAACACCATATTTTTCTAAGTCAACCGAGTAAATAGGAATGCAATAGAAGAAAATCCCTAAATAAATCTCTGATAATAACCAGCTAAACCAAGAAAATTGTGGATCTCCATAGGAGAAGTAGGCCTTGACCAACCACAAAATGAATAAATCTTGGATGAATCAACCCTAATACCTTCCTTGAACGCTACATGCCCCAAGGAAGTCACATAATTGATCCAAAATTCACATTTAAAAAAATTGCCATATAAATTCTCCTCTCTCTACCTCTAAAGCATAATCCTCAAATGTTATACATAATTCACCTCGCTTCTCATATATACAAGTATATCATCAATAAAGACAATCATGAAAAAATAATTATAAGGTCAAAATACCCAGCTTAACAAATCCATGAATGTCTCTAGGGCCTTAGTCAACCAAAATATCAAAATGGCCATAACGGGTCTTGAAAGTTGTCTTGGGGACATTTAAATTGTCAATCTTCGTTGATGATAGTCAGTCCTCAAGTCAATCTTAAAGAACACCACATTACCGTAAAATTGGTCAAATAAATTATCGGTCCAAGAAAGGGATACTTATTCTTAATGGTAGCCTTGTTCAACTTTTTTTAGTCAATGCACATCCTCATAGACCTATTCTTTTTTGTAACAAAATATATAGGAGCACCCCAAGGAAATACACTTAGTCTAGTGAAACCCTTATCTAGCAAATCTTACAATTGCTTTTTCAATTCCTTTGACTCAGCTGGGTCCATATGATATGGAAGAATAGAATGTACTTAGTTCTTGACTCTAAATCAATACAAAATTTGATGTCTCGATCAGGAGGAACACCTAGAAGATTAGTAGGGAAGACATTTGGAAACTCATGGACAACTAGAATCTAAAGGAGTATCAATATCATGAATGAATGAAAAAAAGGAGAGACAACCTCTCCCGATTAATTTATGGGAACAAAGAAAGGAAATCACCTTACTAGGATAGGAACCACAAGAATACTACCAATGTATGTTTTAGAATACCAGGCATATATAGAGTAACAGTCTTGGTATAATAATCCAAGACTGCATAATGAGGAGAAAGCAAACCTGTACCCTGAATAACATCAAATCTACCATATCAAGAATAATCAAATCTAACCAAGTATCATACACCACGATAGAAACAACACTAAATTAGTATACCCGATCCACCACTAATAAATCTCCTATGGGTGTAGAAATAAGAACAGGAACAAGTATAGAATTGCTCATCATATAAAATCCAATAGAAAAGTAGGTATATATATATATATATATATATAACTGAATAAATAGATCTATGATCAAATAATATGAACATAGGTTAATGGCATATTGAAATAGTTCCAGTAATAACTGCATTTGAGGCATCTACCTCAAGCGTACTAGGGAAAATATAGAAATGTCCTCTAATGTTACCATATTAAGTAAATCCTGAACCTCCACCCATTGGAACTGTGGCCCTTCTATTATCTCTACTAGGAGTTCTACCACTTCTACCCTCCTATGATCTAACCCAACCCCTAACTAGAGGTGCTGGTGCTATTATACTATAAATTGGGTAGGCCCCCTCCCTTTTGGCTCCTTAGTAGGTAAGACCTATTCAAATTTCGTGAATACCCACAACTGTAACAAGATCTTAGTACCATAAGTTTCTATGAAAAATTAGAAGAGCCCGAATATCCACCATAGTTTAAATTCCTTTGCTGGAAACATTAGGAAGATTAAACCACACTAAAAGATCGATAACCACTCTCAAATATCTGCATCGCTACCTGAACTAGTCTCTAATGGTGAAATAAACAGTCCCATCTAGAGGAACCTCTAGATCTCAAATAAGTACCCAAAAACTATCCAGACGCATGAGACTTCTTAACTGATTCTCTCTCTATGAGCTTAACCTCCATCGGGAAATCAACAAAATCTTGAAGAAATTCCCCCTAACATGCAACTTTGAATACAACAATATGATGGGTATACATCAATACTCATACAAACCTATGAGATCCCTTACTAGAACTTGTAAGAGAAGATCCGGCATATCCTGATAAAGCATAAAAGCAAGTTTCATACTCATCTACTATCATATTCCCCTTCTCTAACCACTCGAACCTCAATATATGCTCCTCCTTGAAGGT
Organism: Withania somnifera; assembly: GCA_039654485.1. NCBI lineage: Eukaryota > Viridiplantae > Streptophyta > Magnoliopsida > Solanales > Solanaceae > Withania > Withania somnifera. Next base: position 7,068 of record JBDJHY010284673.1, read on the forward strand.
CTAAGAGACATACCTATCATAAAAGACCTGTACAAGCTCCTTCAAGAAAACAAGGGAGACCTATCTGGTCTATTACCTAAGTAAGAATAACTCTACTGATGTGCTAGCTCATGTAATTGTAAAGTAGTATAAAGGACCTTTTGTTATTATTGGAACCTCAATCTCTCAAGTTTCACACAACAAGTAGATAGTAACTCATATGAGTCATCAATTCCCCGACCATAAAAATAAGTTGGTTCCACCATACGTCCAAATTATAACTCTAAAAGAAGTATAAAATGGTCATTGTCAAATATATAACCGAACTAGGTTGGAGTCGAATCCCACAAGGAATATGACTTCATGTTTAGTCAAATAAGAATAGTTAACAAGTAGTAAATTATTTAATAGAAACATAAAAATAAAATGGGATTTTTTAGTATTTCAATAGTAACAGTTTGTAACCATGTTTCAGAGATCATTCTATATACCTTGTGAAGAATTCAAATAATGAATAAATTGCGTATTGTGTTAACCATGGTATCAAAAAAAAAATTTTATTATGAACGTTAATAATCTTGCATCTTTCGTAAGCCTACAAGTTATTACCATTGATGTATCCATCTAAGTGTTTCTCAACCTGTCCTATACAAATCTCTTTTACGCCTTTTTAGACTGTAAATGAGTGCCATATTTATCCATGAATAACCTCAAGATGATTACCCTAGTTACAATAATAATCATTAGACAAAAATTTCTTGTCATAATCTCAACACATAGGTTTAACCATATAGTTCATATTAATTGATCCTCAGTATGTTCTAGTGTTTGCAACTGCCAAAATTCAATCAAAATGTAAAAATTATGTATTGATAAACATGTTAGATGCAAGAATTATTTTATGCTAACAATCCAAGATTTGTTTCACCCCATGGATCCCACAACCCTAGAGTTGAAAATTTAGCAACTCATATAATAACCATGCAATAACAAGAAGGAATTTCAAATTATACCCAAATCAAGATTTCTTACAAAGATGGTGTTCAACTTCCAGTTACTGAATAACCAAATCTCAACAAGACTAATTTTGGTATTAGAAAAGAAAATAGATGAAAAACTGAGAAAAACTATGTAATTCTTGTCTCGAAAATAAGATGGTCCAAAATACAACATAATAAGTGTGTTTATAGTGCAAAGTTACAATTTGAAATTTGAAACAAATTAGAAAATTGCACCCAGGTCTTAGAAGAACTCTCGATTAGACGTCCTAGCCTGGATGAACTATCTTCAGCATTTCATCTTTCTAAGATAATTCAAAATAGTGCACATACTTTCGAGCAATCGATGTTTGGGCGAATCATGTAAGTGAGAACTACTCATGTACAACTTCTCCTCTTTGGTCTTCCTCTAGGCTGTAAAGATCTCATTAGGTGATATCATTTAGGTGAATCTTCCAAGGATGGATGGTTCATCCATAATTGGACAATGGTTGGAGAACCAAAATAGTGGACTTCTCCTAAAATGATAGGAGTTGGGTAAACCGTCCAACCTTGGGCAGTTCGTCCATTTTTCAGAAAAAATCCATCTTCTTCTGTACATTATTCTAAGTTTTCAAAATCAATCTTAAACCTGTATAAAATAGAGAAAACACATCAAATAGACCAAAAGTTTCTTAAGAATATACAATTAATCATGGTTTTAAGTGAAGTATATGACGTCAAATGTCGTCATATCAACACTCTAAACTTACAATGTTCTCTTTGCCTCAAGCAACAAACAACCAAAAACTTAAAAATAAGCTCTTAACAATCAACTATTTAGCAAGATATCAATTTGGAATTTAAGGAAACACATTGTGATAACTGCTTTCATTAATAACTGAAACTTGGCTTGGTGAATTGAATGACCTTTTTACAAGGCATGTATCAAATGAAATCAATTTTGTACCGACATAGCCTTCTACTAGATCTCACTAAATGGAAGTACCATACACACACACCCCACTGATTTACCATGGGACTGGGAAAAACATAACTCACACTCGTAAAGAATTCTAATCATGCACACAGACAGACATAGGATTGTCTTTATCATTTCTACTTAGTTATCAAATGGTTAACTTGAATCACTGCAAGACTTTTGAAGGATTGTAATAAAGGCTTGAGTGTTTGGTAGGGTACATTTTGGGATTTAGTTACTGACTCTTATTAACCTTCCTTGCTCTTCTTGCATCATTTTCTCTTCTATTGCTCTTTTTCAGCTCTCTTAGTCATTTTATTTATACACACATAATTTCTTTTTATTTTTTTAAATCTTATTCCAAATTAGCATGCCAGGCTCTGCGATATCCATCCTTAAATTAAGTGTAAAAATTAAGTTTCAAATACAATATTCACCACTAGACCAAGCCCAAGAAAGAGCTTAATCACGCATTTATGTGGTGTCTATAACATAGACACCCTCAACTTAGGCCTAAGGCTTGAGTTGAGGTGCATGATGTCCAAGGGAGAATCAGGTCAAAAACAAAATGGTCTTACTAAATAAGGGTTAACGGGCGATTGGTTTTATAAAGAAGGTTCTATGTACAAGGCTTAAAATAGGGATAAAAAAGGGAACTCAACATTGTTTGAAGACTCTTTGAAGACTATTTTAAGAATGCCTAGGATCATTTTTAAGTTAACAAACTTTCCACTACCTAAATTTGAATCAGGCGAGTTCTGGATGACATGCACATAAAAAGAACAACAGTAATTTTGCTCTACATACACTATGCAAGTAGAAGACATTTATCAACACAAACTTGTTCCAATCATAATTTCATTTCAATGAACTCAATTCTTCATATCTCAAAATTAACAGTTTCCATAAAACACAGCTAATACACAAAGAGTTCCTTTATTTCTCGCTCATGCCAATAATTGTTTGTACTTCACTTATTCCTTTAGGGTTCAATATAAAAGAAAAAACCCTTCGATGAACAACAAAGGTACTTACCCAGACACACAAAAACAACATTGTTCCCAACAGAAAAAATAAAATCAAACAAAAAATGGATGAGAGGTGTACTTGTAACGTACTAAACATTAGATCCTGGTGAATCGAGACCAATCCTAGAGGACTATCGTGCCTCTGAAATCATGGTAATGATAGACACCACTATGCTCACATCATTATCAAGGGAATGGCTAGAGGAAATTCGCTTACGAGAGGAGTGCCACTAGACTGCTTTGAATATGCTAGTGTAGTACTAGCATATACACCCACTAATTGTGCTCTCCTCTTATTTTCATCCAAGACATACATCTTTCTCAACTTCTTCTTTGATTCCTCCAAATCTGGATCTTATTCCTAACTACTTCTCTTTCTCTTTTTCTTTTTCTTTTTGATTTATTCCTTCTCAGGGTCACCACCTGCCATCACATATTTACCCTTATTCTGTATTTCCACAGACTCAGTATTCTATCATCATCATTAGATTTTAGTAGATCAAACTAAGGGGATATCAAATGTTGACCTTACGGTAATATTGTCACAACTTCCTGATACTTTTGAGTTCCAACAAAAATTTTCCAAGTCTATTGGGTTCATAATTTTAATCCTCTCATTCATACTCTACTCGATGTTATCTATTTGATCTTGCATTTTGTCATATGGCTCCAAGGCATCTTTGAGTTATCTTCCCATTAATTGTTCCATTTCCATCAATATTGTCTTACACCGACGCTCATTTATAATTAATCTCTTTACCAATTTTGTAAATTTTTGCCAAGTAAAATCATAAGGTGAAGCTGGAGGATGCTTTACAGGCTTACTAAGTGGTAGGGCAGGAACCATCAACTCAGTAGATGAAACAAGCATTAATGGGACAGAAGTTGTGTCAGTCATTTCTTCTCCACCCTGATTTCCTAACCCTGTTGTGATATCAATGTTGTCCTGCTTTTTTGCTTTTTTATCTCATATTTTGTGAAATTCATATACCTTTGGATATCATTGTTCTTTAAGGCATTAGTTGACATATTAATGCCTAGCAATATGGGCACATTTTATTTCTTACACGGTGCAGTTACCAAGGAGGGGTAGGGAAATGTTTTTCCTTCTCTAGTTGCCATTATTTTGGCAATTATTTGGAAAAAATTCAACTTCTATTCCGATATCAAGCTTGCTACAAAAACCACATCCTTATCTGTCAATTTGTCTGTCCCGGTTGGGCGAATATGCATTCTAGCAACTGCACACTAAAACATAGCATTAAAACTAAGTTTCCTGTTTGAATCAGCAAATGTTGGTTTTTCAATCAAGCAGGCACTAAAATAGTGAGCTTTTCCGAACCACTTACAATGTGTCTTGTGGTTTGTGTACTTATAAACATAGTCCAGCTGGCTTTTTGGGACAATATAATCAGTACAAAATATAATCTGGTTTCTTAAATCCATGGAGATTTCAATTGTAACTCTCCTAACCATGACCGTGTTCAGAATAGGCATATTAGAAACCTTTTGGTTTGTGACTGCTATAATTTGAAGGGAAGCCTGGTAGTTGGCATAGAATTCATGGAATATGGTAGGATAAAATTGGCCAGATGATATGTTCATCAAACTCAAATGATATACAATTAATACTCCAGGTAATCTGACAAATGTGTTGTGAAAATTCAAACTTCCTCCACAAAGTTCTTCTTGAATTATCCCTAAGCATCCGTGGTGGATCCCTCAACATAAATTTTTTCAGACCTTTCCACTTCTAAATGGGAGTTATCACGAAACTCAGGGTTTTTTCTTTTGATAACTTTATACACATCTTCTTGGAGATTTTGTTCAAGAGCCTATGGAAATGTTTGATTTGGCCTCTATGCACTGTTTTTATCTCTAGATTCCTTTCTGTTCAACTCGTCCCCTGACCCTTCATAAGATTCCTCCTCAAAAGATGATATGAATTCTTCCTCAGGTCGAGTAGAAGTTTTAGGTGGCTTTTTTGCCTTTACTGAAGCCTAGACATTCATTGTTCTAGACTTTCATCCTCATCTTAGAGACCCCTTTTACATTCACTTCTCCATCCACCACCTCGCTTCAAATATATAACCCCACTAGGTTGGGGTCGAATCCCATAAGGAATATGGATTCAAGTTAAGTCGAATGAGGATATTTAACAAATAGTTAATTATTTTCTAGAAACATAAATGTAAAATAGAGTTGTTTTAGTAATTTAATAGTAACAACTTGTAACAAAGTTCAAAGATAAATCTATATATTTAGTAAAAAAATCAAGTAAAGAATCCCCAAATTTTGTTCACATGGTATCAACAAATATACCAATTATGAACGTCAATGATCTTGCATCTTTTGTAAGTCTACAAGTTATACCATTGATGTATCCATCTAAGTGTTTCTCAACCTATCTTATACAAATCTCTTTTACACCTTTTCAGACTGTAAATGAGTGCAATATTTATCAACAAAAAACCTTAAGATGATTACCCTAGTTACAAAAATAATCATTAGACGAGGGTCAATGCCCTAAATTCCTTGTCATAATCTTAATACAGAGATTTAACCATATAGTTCATACTAATTAAACCTACACAAGTTCTAGTGTTTCCAACCACCAAAATTCAATCAAAATATAGAGATATGTATTGATAAACATGTTAGATGCAAGAGTCATTTTATATTCAAAATCCTAGATTTGTTTCACCCCATGGATCCCACAATCCTAAAGGTAAGAAGTTAGCCACTCATGATAATAACCATGTAATAACAAGAAGGAATTTCAATAAATATCATACCTAAATCAAGAATTCTTCCATAGATTGTGTTCAATTCCCAATCACTTAATAACGAAATCTCAACAAGAGTAACTTTTGTAATGGAAAAGAAAATAGATGAAAAAATAAGAAAAAATATGTAAGTCTTGTCTCCAATATGAGATGGTCCAAAATAAACCTAATAAGCTTATCGTGCAAGGTTATAATTTGAAATAATGGATAAGAAATTGCATCCAAGTCTGGGCGAAACTCTGTACGAGGAATCCTAGCCTCCATGAACCTTCTTCATCAGTTTATACTTCTAAGTTAATTCAAACAAGTGCAAATACTTCCAGCTGATTGATGTTTGGGTCAAAGTGAGGTTGGTTAGTCTACAATTTATCCTCTTCATTCTTTTGCCAGTTAGTAATGATCTCATTAGGTGATGTCATTTGGGAGAATAGTCAAAGTATGGATGGTTCATATATAACTAGATGATTGTTGGGGCACCAAAATAGTGGACTTCTCCGAAGGAGACAGGAGTTGGGCAAACCGTCCAAGCTTGGGCAGTTCATCCATTTTCAAAAAAAGTTCCATCTTCTTCTAAACATTATTCTGAGTTTTCAAATTCAGTCTTAAATTTGTACAAAACATAGAAAATACATCAGGTCTATCAAAAGTTGATTAAGAACATGCAATTTAAGTGAATTATGTGACGTCGAATGCCATTACATCAATACATCTTTCTAAACACATCTTTAAATAATGTTTTCCCAATTACAATCAGGGATTTAACACCCAATACCAATATCCCATAATCTCTAGGTACCAATGGTGGCTGAACCATAAGAATTTATTGTTTCTCTAGGGTTTAAGCCCCCAATCTAATCTGCAAATCCTAGGGTATGCCAACTGTACGTAAAACTTGGGGTATGCCAAACACTTTGACACACCTAAAACCTGTAGCAAAGTATCCTAAAAGTTGTGTAGTAATAATCTCTATGGGTACCTTCCCCTCGAAAACATAAACCTAAAGCTTAGGGGAGGTTTCTTTAGCTTGTTCCCTCATGGGCGTGTCACCTTAGGATATACCACATCCCTATCCTCTATCTTGTCCCTAAACTCTATCCACTGTCTCCTTAATGGGAGGGGGGACAACCTCATCTCTCACTACATATCTTGTCCTCACCATATACCATAGAATAAACCATGTCTCAAAATCCAAATATACAAGCAAAGGAAGATAAGAGTGAAAGAATGAAGGAAAATTTTCCTACAAGTTTTGTAGCCTCTTGAAGATAAGGAACAAACGTATTTGCACCAATCTTCAGGAATCTACTAAAATTTGACTTGTATACATATGATCCCTACAAATCTAGTACTCTATAACAACTTGTTACAACTAAAAAATACGGTCATGATGGCACCAGTCCTACCCAACTAGATAAGTAAGCCTATCAACAACTATAAAAGGTAAATGTAGAAAATAATAAGTCAACAAGAAGAAAATAAGTTACAATATAAAAATCCAACTAATAAACCACCAAAAATTTAGAGTCAAAGCTTAGAAGTCACTAAATAAGATAAGTACAAGTCTGATACAATAGTAGGTTTTGATGTCTCCAATTCTCAACAAAGAGAAATAAATTCATATTATAGGAAAAGCTTATGGAACATGATGGACTACTGGAAGCCATATATGGATCTTTTGAATGTCAGACTTGGATTCTGCAATGATGAAGGACAATCAGGAAAGCTCAAAACCTACACAAATGTAGAAAATTAAGGGAGTGAATACCAAAATAAAACAATGGGTACTCAACAAGTATCTCTAGATGGGTCTATAATAAAGTAGTGACGAGCATCAACTACCCTAGCACACCAACCACAATACTCATAGGACACCGAGATGTAATAAATGTCATAATCCAGTACTTTATAATGACATATAAAGAGTATAGGGGATAACAACAATGAAATTAACTATACAACAACAACCAACAATAATAATCTGTAGTCATTTCATGAAGTATCAGTAGAACATTTCATAGAATATAATCTCATTAGAATTCGAGCTTTGCCTAAACAGGCATATAACATGTAAGTACCATAAATCAATAAAATATCTATAACTGAAACAAATAACAAGTATCGATATCTCATCCTCAACCTATTCCAAGTGTAGGCCTCCCTACTTTATTCAACTTACAACTCATGGGAAAATCCCACTAGTATTTTTTGAAAAGTAAGCGATTAATTACTGTTATATTTTCTTGACTTTAGATAATTGATCATTATAAGGCATAAAGGAAAGCAAAGATGATCCTTGGTGTGACTTGCTACACTCAAAATCTAGGTGTCCAAGTAGGCTAGGTTTAATGACTAGTAGATTGAGGTTCATTTATTCACAACATAGAATTGACATGAGAAGCATGTCTAGGTCCATGGACATGAAATTGAGGTGGATAAAATAACAAAAGCTCTTAATAGTCCTAAAAGTTACACTTATTAATTGAATATGTAATATTCTTCTTTACATTATGTTTATGTGCCCGAAAGGGGAATTAATGTGAATAAGTTAAGCAAGCATGGTATATTTTTAGTTGTTTTAATGATGGGTTAATTGAACTATAAGAGTGATGAAATTTTATGATATTGTATGATATCAAGATGAGGTGATCAGTACCTATGGATTACTAGTGAAAGAGTATGAATAATGGATTGGAAAGGTGGTGAGCATAAGGATAGATGACCTAGTCAAGTAGTGACCAAGCTCATGCATACATGTCTTAGTTGAACATCTTTGTGACGTAGAGACCTTCGATACAATTATTACAGGTATCATCCTAGTATGTCATTGACTTGATTCGGTGTTATTTTCCTAGTTCTACTCTCTTATATATCTACATATTTCACTTGGGTTCTTGATGTTCTCACTTCGATTCTTGATATGCTATGTGATTATCTTTCTATAACTATTCATATGTCTACTATTGTGGGTGATTGCTTACTAGAGGATCGGGTGTGCTGATCCTATATTGTTTTATTGGTAGGGTGTAAAACATTGGTAGAGTTGATTATCCTTGATATGGTTGATTTTTATGTGATTTTGGACATGAATTGGCTTTGTTCTTTCCTGTTGTCTTAGCTTACCATGCTAATATTGTTACTTTTGTTATGACTGATATCCCAAGTTAAGAGTGGAGGGGTACAAAGGGGTTGTATCCTAAAAAGGTAATTCCCTTCCTTCAGAATCATTAAATGGTTAAGCAGAGGTGTCTATCATATTTTGCATTCATACATGACACTATTGTTGATGCACCCTCCTTAGAGTCAATGTTGGTCGTTAGGGAGTTTCTATATTTGTTTCCTATAGATCTTCTAGGTGTTCCTCCTAGAGTATAATAACATCATCCACTATTAAAAACCATTTGTTTCTCAAACATAAAGGAAGATAGAATACCTAAAGTGTGAAAAAGCTAGAGACATCTACTGTGCATGTTCGACTTGATCTCCCAAGTATCCTTCTTAATTAAGTGATTCCTCTACTAAACTTTACATAAGAAATATCCTTAGCACTCAACTTCCAAACATATTTTTCTAATATAGAGATTGTATCCTCCATAAAAGTAAAATCTTGATCCAATAAAGCTGAATCCCACTGGATCACATGATAATAATATGGAATGTACTTTCATAACATTGATACATGAAAGACTGGGTGCATAGCTAATATCCCAGGTAGCAACACCAACTTATAAGATACCTCTCCTACTCGATAAAGAATCTTAAGTTTTTAAATAAATCTAGGTCTGGGTGACACTTTTAACAAACGCAATCTCCAAATATGAGCTCTAGATCACGAACTCTCCAATCAGCATAACTATTTTCCTACTCTTTGCTCTCAACAAGATACTCTAAATCAACTTGACCTTTCACATCAAATCTCACAGCAAGTATGTACCATAAGCCTAACTTTAAAGGCATCAAACCACCCAGCCTAAGATATAGATCTCCTACCATAAAAAGCCTCAAATAGTTCCATCTAAATGTTGGAGTAATACATTGCTCTAGGAAAATTCTACTAGTGGAAAACACTGGTCCTAATAACCATAAAAATTAATAACATATGCTCATAGAATATCCTCCAACACCTAGATAGTCTAGTCAGGATGACAATAAGTTTGGGGATGAAATATTATACTCATATCTAATTGCATTACAAACTAATGATGCATCGAGCTCCAGAAGTGAGATTTAAATTACGTACCCCAATCAAAGATAATGTATATAAGAACTCCATTCAATAGAACTATCTCACTGATATACACCTTGGACAATTTCAAAGCACTGTACAAAGTATAAACTAGAACAAAATGTATAGAATTTAGTCAATCTATCAACAATCACCCATATAGCATATATTTTCCCAAGGTCTTAGGAAATCTAATAATGAAATCTATAGCAATGTGATCCCTTTTCCACTCAGGAATGGGTATCCTCTAAGAAAAACCATCATATCGATGATGCTTATACTTTATTGACTAATAATTCAAGCACCTAGCAACAAAATCCACAATGTCCTATATTATGCCATACCTTCGGTAGTGTTGCTTCAAGTAATGGTACATCTTGTCTGCTCTCAGATGAATAGAATACCTCAAAATGTGAGCCTTTTTAAGATCATCTTAACCAAATCACCAACCTTAGGAGCACATATCCATCTTTTAAGCCCTGAGACATCATTCAGGTTAAGAATCACCTTCTTCGCTTCACTCAGCAACACCTTATCACAAATTATGTGCAACTTTCCATTCTCAAACTAACTCTCATTAATCCACTTCACTCATATGGACTAGGAATCCACATTACAAGAGCTCATACATCATAAAAAACTCCAATTTTATAAAATTGTTGGCTAAACTCTTAACATCCTTAGCAAATGATTTCTCCTCTACACAAATCACGGCAACACTACCCATACTTAGCAATTTCTGACTCAAGGCATCCACCACTATCTTGGCCCTAATTGAATGATATAAAATAGTAATCTCATAGTCCCCCCCCCAATAGCTCTAGCTACCTACACTGTCTCAAATTTAAATATGAAAATAGACTAAAGACTCTTATGATCGATGAATTTCTCAAAATTTATTCCATGCAAGTAATGCCACTAAAACTTCAATAACAACACCATATTTACTAACAAAAAATCATGGTATGCTAATTCTTCTTATGGATCTTCGACTACCTCAAGCCACAAACTTCCCTTTCTATATCAAGAAACCACCCAAACTAACATCACACTACGCAGTGAAACCTCACCCTCTATATGTAAGGTCAAACAAGTGACGAAGTCAACAAATCCTTATTATTTTATTTCCTCACACTCAGTGGACCATCAGAACACCACATTCTTCAAGGTCAATCAAGCCAACAAGCTATAATTAAAGAGAATCTTCAAAAAGCCTCCTATAATAAGCAAGCCAACATAAAAAAACTCTTTTTTCGGTAGGTAAAGTGGCCTCGACCAACTTATAATTATCTCAATATTGGATGAATCATCCACAATATCTTATTCAACATTGTATCTCCCAAAAACTCTACCAAACTAAGAAAAAGTTCAAACTTTGAGAACATGGCTTAGAGCCTCTCATCTCTCATCTCTGAAGAACAATCCTTAAATTCTAAACATGATCCTTATCACTCTTAAAATACACCAAGATATCATCAATAAACATAAACATAAAAGAATCCAGATAAGGCTAAAATAAATAATTTATAAACTCTTTAGATACCGTCGATGAATTTGTCAACTCAAATGACATCACACGAGATTCAAAGTGACCATACCACATCTTGAAAATGTCCCTTAAAATTAATGCCCTAATCTTTAATTAATGATATTTAGATCTCAATTTAATCTTAGAGAATACATTGTGCACACGTAGATAATCAAACAAATCATTAATACATATAAGATGATACTTTTGTAATGATCCATTTGGTCATTTACTTGATTCACACCTTTTTATATTTTTAGAGTTGTCTGATAGTTTCCCTAAGTCATTCATGACTTTCTGGAACTTATAGTTCGATTCCCTGGCATCTCGTTTGCCCGTTATCTCAGTTTTCCTCTTTTGAAGCTTTAGTTTTAAAATAAAAAACTAGAGAGTGAATCCTAATAAACACACTCGGAATTGAATTCTGAAAGTTCCTTTAGCTCCATAATTTAAACTTGTTCTTGGTGGACCTAAAGTATGTGTCTTGGGGTTTTTTTTTAAGTTTTAGCTTTTTTGTGGAAATTCAGTTTAGCCAAAGCTCATTTTGAAGTCTGAGTGGTCTTTTGGTGATAAGAGCATTGGATCAGAATTTTGATGATTCCATCAGTTCCATAACAATGATTTTTTGCTATTTAAGTCATTAATTCACCTCCCAGGGTGTCTGGGCTTGTTTTGGGTTCAGTTGTAGGAAGTTGGAAAATGGCACTTTTGGATTTGCTTCGTTTGGGGGTCATTTTCAATAAATGACCTATGATGGTTATTTTTTATTCCATTGAGTCTGGAGTATGTTTTTCACTCAAAATACATATTTGTTTGTTGTTATTAGACCTTGGTGTGATTCTGTACCTTCGTTTGGAGACTTAGCTATTGCAGAAAATTTCTGTAAAATCAAGCCTTCAGCGCGATCGCACTCCTTGGGACACAATCATGGTGAGTGAAGACAGGTCTGCTTGGCATGATTTCACCAAGCCTTCACCATTTCACTAATGTACGACAAGTTTATAAACTATCAGCCACTATTTCAGCCCATTTCCCAAACATTTCCTCTTAAATTTTTACCG
>JBDJHY010284674.1:0-10156 GCA_039654485.1 Withania somnifera
TGTTCAGGAGATACAGTAAGTATTTGATGTTCATGCTGGTCGGTCTTCCTTCTGTCTCTACAACTGTTCTACTTGGAGTCTGGATAGCTATTTGTAGTTTTGTCCCGCTGTGGGTTGTATTTTATCTTTTTTTTGTATATAGATTCTTTACATCCATAATTTCAGGTTCTGGGCAGTCATGTTCGGTTGTGTATTTTTGTTTTCTACTAGATCTCATCTCATCATTTGCTTCTTCTTTCTTTTGGGTTCTTAGAGCTGACCCACATCTACTTGCTCTGTGCTAGAGGGCTTGTCTAAAGATGAGATGTAGACGCCATCACAATTCTTTTTTTCGGGTCGTGACAAAAAAAAGTTTGTGGTGTGAGTGAATTCCTTTGTATGGACAAGGGTGGTAGTTCCAGGGCTTCATTGTATAAGAGATTAAGAGAGAAGGGGGGTTGGGGCCCGGGGGGCATATTAGAAGATATCGATTGAGAAAAATAGTAGGAATGAATTTGTTTGAGCTACTTAATAAATACTAACCTTTTATCAGATCATATTTTATAAGAATCTAAAACTTTGACCATTTTTCTCAATATAAAGTTTTCAGGATCTATAGAGTGCAATTGTTTCTATCGTATATAACATGTGTGTATCCATATTATATTCCGTGTTTTATCTGTGTATTAATTAGAAAAAATAAATAATAACCTGATTGATTATTGGTGTAACGATCCCATAATTTTTTTTTTAAAAGAAAACTATTTGATTCTTAAATAAGGGTAGTTGTTAAAAGAGCTATCTCTTTAGAGCAATCCCAGTTGAGAGGTCTCTTTAGTTTTTTCTATGAAATGGGAGTTGGCGTATGAATACATGCAACAAATATTGTACTTTTATTATAGAAATAGGAGTTGAGGTGCGAACACATTTTTATTTAACTACGGATTATCAAAAGCTATATTAGGTATAGGCTCTTCAGTACTAACAATTAAGATGAGTTTCATAGATAAATCCTACTCTCTCTGGACATAATATATAGTCTGACTTCTTAAGCTTGTTAGGATTTTTATTTAGACATTAGAACTGATTAATCATGTTTTAATTAATCTCCTAAATTTCAAATAAAGTGTTTTAATTACAAAATTCAAATTTTGGAATTTTTATTTTGTGTATTTTTATCTATTTATTAGATAATTAAGTTAACCACATAATATATGTCATTTTCTTTAATGATACGCATCAAACTTAGTAGAAAACGTCTAGGGTAGTATGACTTATTAAGACAAATACATATAACTAAAGTAAATAACATATTTTATTTGATTAACTTAAATATCTAATAGACTAAAAACACAAAAAAAAAATCAATTTTTTTTGGAAATAGCATTCGCCAAAATAAAACTCATTGAATGCACTTTACATAAGATTTATATAGGGGTAATTTAAAATATGTGTCAAAAGTAATAGTTTAGAAAAAATAAATGTAGCCATGTTTTATCTACCCAAAAAAGCCAAAAGATTGTACTAGTCACAAAAAAAATTACAATAAAATAACTCTAATGTATCAATATTATATAAATAGTTAAGTAATGTATATATAATATGTCAATATTGTATAAATATGTTTCAATATTGTATAAATAATTTTATAATATATCGATATTGATATTTATTTGACTATGATGTGTTCTCATCCTAATAACTAAAAGTATAAATAAAAAAGGGAAAAGGGTCTGATTTACCTCTAAACTTTGTAAAATGAAGCTAATATTCCATTTTAAAAGCGGATCATATATATCCTAACCGCTACATAAACGGCTCACATATACCCCTAGTGTTACGCAAATGACTCACATATACCCTTTTGTTTAACGAATTAATATTTAATATATAAAGGGTTTTTTTTAGTTGAAAAAATGTCATGTGACGCTTAAAATAACCTCACACAATAACTCTTCACTATACATAACCCATCCAACTGAAAATAAAAGTCACGACCACTGCATTAGCACGCTCAAGAAAAAAATTAATAAATTTTAAAAAATCACAGTACACCGGGTCTAACTAGAAATAAAATTCTCACCCAATCCAATAATCGTAATTCATTTTATTTAATCACCTACTGCAATAGCACATTTATGGTAAAAATATGATTTAAAAAATTATCATATCCAACTGAAAATAAGAATCCGCCCGCTCAAATAAACTTAACTTATTTTTATTTAATCACCCACTGCATTAGCACGCTTGAAGAAAAAAATTGATAAATAAAAAAATATATTTTATAATAAATTATTTATTTTGTAATTCAAATTTAAGATCTCTCCTTAAGAAAAACAGTGGGTGGGTTTATTTTAATAGTCACATGACATTTTCTCACTTAAAATTTTAAAAAAGTAAATTTTTAATTCATTAAATATTGGTCCGTCATATTAGCTCTATTTCACAAAATTCAAGAATAAATTAAGCCTCTTTTTAAATAAAAAATTATAAAATAATATAAATGACAAGAAGTGAAACAATTAGAAGAGCAAAAAAGGTTTTAAAAGGAGTAAACCACCCATATATGCATATATAGCTTCTTTATTATAAGTCATACCAATATTTTTCACATTTCATTATATACTATTATATATAATTAGATTATTAACAATAAGAAAAAGGATTGTTATAAATTAAAAAAAAAAGGATTTGAATGTTCTTTCTAAAATATCTCTCTCAATATTATCTTCTTCATTTCTTTCCTTTATTTTCTCTAATTAAATCCACTATTCCTCTCATAATTAATATATATTCATTATTCTTTCTCTCTTCACTTTATTTTTTTCCATACTTCTTTTATATGTATCTCCTAAAAATCCAGCACAATCCTCCGTACATAACAATAAGTTTCATTTTTTCACCATAATTTTATTTTACACTCTTCCGTTATAGAAAACTCAAATTTTATACATTTATGCTTTCATATAAGTTTTTTCATTTTTTGTTATAAATATGTATACAATTCAGACATAGAGATTTTGTTCTCATTTTTCGTTTATAGCCATTGTATAAAATCGATATGAAATAGGTATATCTCACTCAAAACTTAGAAATTTTGCTCACATTTTTAGTGTATAAAAATTATATCTAATTGGTATGAAATATGTATAACTCACACACTGACTTAGAATTTTGCTCATATTTTATTGTGTATGAAAAACTATATAAATTTAATATAAACTATGTACATCTCGTTCAAGTAGAATTTTGCTTTCATTTTTCATATATGAAAATTATGTAAAATTAAAATTAGGACTTAGAATTTTGTTCACAAATTTTTATATAAAGTCGATATATACGTATATACAATTATATAAATTTTGTTAAAGTTCCTATTAGGTGTGTGAAAAAATTATGCATTGAATCTTGATCTCATGTATAAAGTATGTATAAGTTTTGTATGAATATATATGTATTGTTTAAATTTTGTATAAGGTTCATTTTGGTTTTCAAATATTTAATATAATAATATTGTACAACTTCCATACAAATTTAATACAAGATATTTTAGGATGAATATCTATAAGAAAAAAAATAGAACAACGGAAGAGAGAGAATGATGAAATTTAATATTATTAATATTATTTTAAATAAAAAAAGTTGATAATACAGAGAAAATTCTACAGGTGTATTAATTGTAATAAAGAAAGAGACAGAGAGAAAACATTAATTATATTAAAAAGAGAGAGGCAAATGAGACTCGAATATTTGGCCCACTAAATTAAAAAAAGTATTATTTCATAAAAAAGGAACATAATTGAATTTATTTAAATGTGATAATTATGAGCTTCATTAATCAAGGAAATGAATCATTATCTAGATAAGTTATATTTTAAATTAACTAAGTTATTAAAAAATAATTAGGTAATTATTTTAAAATTAGAAAATAGTATAACTTGTAATTAAAATATTACTTTTATCAAAACGTATTGATATGACTTGTAATAAAGAGTCTAAATTGTATTTGTGGCTTGATTTTCTCTTAAAAAAAGAGACTCAAATTTTTTATTTTTTAAAAAGGAAAAAAATAGTGAATTATTTTTAAAAAAAGTTGTAAAGAAAAAAATTAAAAAGAGAAAAAGACGTAATTGTTTCCTTTAATTAATAAATTTCCAGCTGGATAGATATATACATTATTGAGGAAATAAAAATATCAAGAATTAGTGTATAAGATAGCTAGCAAGAAATTAAAAAGGTTAAGAATTTAATGTGAAATTGAATATGTGTTGTTAGCTGTTACGATCCAATTTCTTGGATTATAAGGGCATCTATAATTCACCGAAGGCAAACAACCCAACAAATAAATAATAAAAGAAACAATAATGAAAGCAAAAGATAGAAGGTAAATCAAGTTCTAATGTCAAAAAGTGGAAAATAATCCTAAATCTGATAAACTGATACAGTGAGCCGTTAAACATAAAAACAAAAATATTCGAAACAAAATACATTTTCTGTCTTTAAGATTCGAGAAAAACAGTCAATAGGACAAGAAAAAAGGTAAAGCAGGATTCGATTGCCAGGAACCATCCTCTATCTCTACATCAGAACAATTAGCATGAAATCGCAATCAACATCGTTGACTCGTACTAGGATTTGCACTTGAAAGATGCATATGTCTAGTATGAGTAACAAAAAATCAAAGCAATTGGGTATCCATTTGGCATCATAGGCCAACTGTACATATATAAGAAATTAAAGCAATAAATAGGCAGATAATAAAGGAAAGATAATAGAAATCAAACAAGTAGAGAAAAATACGAAAGAATTAGCTAACAGAACACACACAAATAAATATTCTATAAAGCTAGCTAACGATTATCGGAGATTCAGGAAAAATAAATAGAAACATAGTCGAATCCATGATCAACTAAAAATTGAATATAAAAAAAATAAATATAGCAGTATACCAATAACCTCAACGATAGGACAAAAAGAAAGAAAGTCTAATATCACATAATCATGAATAATACAAGGCAGGAAGGAAAACCCGAGGATAAACAACCAAAAATTGTTAAATTGTTACAACAATCCTAATGAAAAAAAATAAGTAAATTACAATCCTAACAAGCGCCCGTACAACCGGGGAGTACAACCAGCAAACAACAAACAAGGTTAGAAGTATGTAGAATGATATGATGTGATGCTAGTAAAACACTTGTATGTTCTTCCTTCAATACCCGTTGGTTCAATAGGCAGGAACATAGAAAGAATTTACCCTTATACCTTTACTCCCCCGTATACCCCTCTCCCAGTCGCTCACTACTCCGGATCGATAAGGTCTATGGAGGTCGTCACCGCGTACCATTTCATGATCTCATAGCTATAATCGAACCCTCGTAGAATCTATCTCAATAATATAAATCTCAATATCATTGTTAGGCCTTAACGGGGTTAATAATTAATATAAATCTCAATGTATAGCGCTCAAACATGGCGAGTCTAGTATTAGTTCGAAAATAATGGGAAAATCCATCTTTAATCATTTATGATGAAAATTTGGTGAAAAACATCAATTTATGTCAACTTTTAATCATGTAATACTGAAAATGGACCCACAAGGCCATGTAAGATTTCAAAATTCGTGATACTAAGCTCTTGGCCAGAAAATAGTAGATACTAATGCATAAAAATCAACTTTCATGATAATGTCGTGCACAACCACAATCAATAGATCAAAATCATGCTTGCCGACATTGAACAGGCTCAGGTATCACTAAACAATTAAGAACAAGTTAATCAATGTCTGGGATTCACGAACATTCTCAAAATTCCATGATCTATGTTTCAAAGTCAATAAAAGGCCAACACAGGGCCATAATGTGTAATCTATAGTCCTAACACCAATAACAAAGTAGAAAGTGAAAGAATCGAACTACAAGAAGCGGACCGAGTTAAAGGTACAAATCCTAAAAACACAACCTAAGGATGCTAAATACTATAATTACTTTCCATATAAATCAAGTGTAAAATCAGTATGCCATAGCCTAACTGAAATCTGGAAAAAAAAACTCGTGAACACCGAGAATCAACTCGATCTGCTCTAAATATCTCCAAGCAATCACAAAACTATCAAAATAGTAACCTACACATTAAAAAGAATCAATTAGTTCCCATAAATCTAAGATTTTAGGTCCAAAATTTGAGTCAAAATAGGCTCGTGGGATCGATAACTTAGAACTCCACACAAAAGGTATCAATGTAATCCTCTCCAAAATTTGGAGCTAAAAATAAGTTAAAATCAATCAATAAAGTAAAGAATTAAGTTGAAGAAATTTAGAAATTTGGGAATGAAAATTCAACGAAATTGGAGAAAAATCTTACCAATAATAGAAGAAATAGTAATTAGAAATGATCCCCAACACTCCCTAAGTCAGTGATGAAACCCTAAGGAGAATCAATGGTGAAATATCAAGTTTTGAATGAAAAAAATGGTAAATTTGAAAGTTAAAAATCAGGGTTTAGATAGTTATACCCAGGTGAACAGTGCATCGCGAATGCGGTACTGTTCAACATAAATGCATAAGGGCATCATTATCACGTGAGGTTGACGATGATTGCAATGAAGAAACTAGTCAAAAGGGAAATGGGTCAATGTTTCGCGACCGTGTGGACTATGTCGCGATACCAAAGATTGGAAACCTTAACAGTATGTGATCGCAGAGATAAGGTCATGGTCGGTGAAGAGAAATTTTAAGGCACACTAGCAATAACCAGTGCATTAAAATTCAGCTATGAAAATAATTTCAATGAGGGCTAGAAATGAGCGTGGAACCCGATGAATACAAACCAAATATGCATACAGCATGAAAACAATATTTCAAACTCATTAGTGTAGACAAAATTTCAATCCCAGATCATTTTGGCAAAATATTAGCTAAAGTCAACCCTCGGCCTAAATTTTATAAATTTCAATCGAGGACTCAAAATAGGTTGATATCATATAGAAAAGTACCTGTAACCACTGCATCATAGGCCCATTCCTTAGGTCTACCTATAATAGAATAAAAATGTCAACAACCATTACCACGGCCACCATCGCGACCTCCACTCCTACAATGTTGAGAAGAACCTCTGGCCACAGCACCATCACCCCTTACCTAAGGTAGCACTACTCTAACTAGCTGAGACGTATGGAAGCTAGAGCAACAGGAGGATGAACCACAGTTTGAACAATACCCCCTTGGGAATTATCTAGCCAGTGGCCCATAGAACCACAATCATAACACGACCCTACCTCCCTGCTTTGATGTATTGAACTAGCCAAACCAGAATGACCACCATGTCCTAAAGAACCTAAAGTAGCACCTGTCGCCAGATGACCCAACGACTGCCCCTCAAAAGCAACACTGTGAGAAAAAAATGCTAGAAGTCTATAAATAAGTTTGAATGAGATAGATAGAATATCCCTAATGTTGATGTTATGATGGGGTCCTACCCTAAGATGGAGACATCTGTACTAGATAGGCTGAAATAGATAATGGTATACCCAAAGTAAAAGAATTCGATACCAGTGGCACTTCTAAACCAAAAGAACTCAAGGTTGAAGTCTGAACAGGCTGTCCCGACATACCCAAAAGTTGTAGTAGAAAATCCCCAAAATCTGGAGTAAGTACTACAACTAATGATGGCATAGGAGAAAATAGAGTCGGCTCTGCACCTTTGGTGGATGCTGAACTTGTATAGGCTTAGGCTCAGTATTTGCATATTTGAAGGGTAAAGTATCTCTATCAGGAGTTGCTACTCTAGAACGTTCATGACCTTGACATTTAACATGAGCTCGACCTCTACCTCGTTTGTTAGCTGGTAGTGCAACAAGCTCATCATCACTCGATGTTGCGGTTGATCTATACGTGCCATCTATGAAAGAGTGAACAAGAATAAATAAGAATTCAAGAGATCAACAAGGGTATAATGTTTGACACTGAAATGAAAAGGGAATAAATTCCTAAAAATGTCACTGTAGCCTCCCAAATATGGGATACAGATGTCATCATACCCGATTCGCAAGACTCTACTAGGAATTGGATCATTTATCGATGATACCAACCAACCTAAGGCTCTGATACCAATTTGTCATGATCCAATTTTTCAGTTCATAAGGGCACATACAACCCACCCACCATAGTAGAACCATTTGATAAGTATGAAATAAATGGAAGATAAAGCATAAATAAAAAGGACAAGGGACAAGAGGAAGTCCAATACGTAAAGCAATCCCCGAAACTGGTATCTCGTACATTAACCACTACATAACTGTCAAATAAATCAAGTCCAGAAAGTGTACATTACTGTCTTTAGAATTTGATAAAAACAACAAGAAAACTAAGAATAAGATAAAGTAAGATCCAAATATTTTGTATCATAATCTACCTCAAAATTTGGATAATTAGATCAAACTCATGTGATCAACAAGGGTAATTCATACTCAAATCTGCATCATAAAGATACATAAGTGTAGTATTAGTACCAAAATTTTGAAGCAATATGGTACCCAGTAGGCAACATCGGCCGACTGCATGATATAGGAAATAAAAGAAGTAAATAAATAGATAGAGAAAACAAGTCACAGAAGTAAACAAGTAAAGAATATATAGAGAAACTAGCTAACATGATATAAGCAAGTAGATATCTTAGAAACTAGATAACAATATGGAAGATTCAAGCAGACAATGGAGAGAATATACCTAAATCCATGCTCAACTAATAGGATATAAATAAAAATAATAGAAATGGTGGTATACCGGTAACCTTAATAATAGAGGAGGGAATAACGATCAAATACATACGGGTATAAAGATAATGGAAGCATGAAAAAAGACCAAAGAATATATCCAATAAGTATAGTGAATCAATACAATAACAAGTAAAAGGATATTGATGTGACAATATTCTACGTCACATTACGTACTCAAAACCCCAAAAATAAAGTATGTTCTTGAGTAATAACAGTATGTTTTAATGTTTTTATTGAGTATTTGCATGGTTAAGTTAAGAGGTAGAAGGATACAACACTTGTACAAAAAAAGAGGCAATTTTAGGTGACAAAGAGACGATTCACCTGGGCACAGACGAAATGCCTAATTAATCCTTCCAATAGGAAGTTCACTGGATAAGAGCCCTACCAACAGACGGTGCCACAAATGAACCATTTGAAGACAGACGGTTCGCCTGAGAGGTTTCGCCTACTCAGGACTTCACTGGATAAGGAGCAAGAATAGGTGGCCCAGTATACGTCTCATCTGCTGGAAGACGGTTCACCTAATGGAACCGCCTATTGAGAAGTTCACTGGATTGAAGGGGGTGATAGACGGAAGGCAAACTAGTTCTTCTGTCACCAGACGGTTCGCCCACCTAGCCGCTTGAACTGACGAAAGCCTAACCCAAGTTGTTGATTATTGCACTTATTCCTACACTCTATAAATAGCACACTTAACATAGTTTTAAAAGGGAATTTTGCATTATCATTCTTTACTTGCATTTCTTAGACTTGTGAGTTAGGGTTTAATGCCCATATTCCTTGAAGAACACAATTGTTGAGTTATTTTGATCATTATTCTGTAATCAACTGAATTTTACACTTGTGGTATATTATTCTCTATTTCTTGGATTCAGTGTTATTGGATAATGTCAATTAAAGGCTAAACCCCAACTCTAGGGTTGTGGGACCTATGGTTTAAACTATACTAGGGTTGTAATCTACATGAGTTACTGCATCTATTCCTTCGTATAAACATAATCTCCATGTAATAATAGACTTTTAGTGGTTGAAAACACTAGAACACGCCTAGGTTTAACAAGCAATAACCCTGTGGATAAAACTAGGAGTTGAGATTATGCTAAGAAAGTTGAGGCATTAACCCTCGTCTAATGGTTGCTGTTGTAACTAGAGTAATCATCTTGATTTATTATAACACATGCAATGCACTCGTTCATAGCCCTAACACGGTGTAAAAGAGGTTTACTTAGGATTAAAGGTTGAAAAACACTTAAGTAAATAACATTGTAAGTACACGTAACTCCTACGTTAGAAAGGATTATGCAATGTGAAAAGATTACAATTTGAAGGATAGTTGGACCATGGTGAACACAAACCTAGGTTAACTACGCACTTGAGTAAATTAATAATTATTAACAT
>JBDJHY010284706.1:0-10156 GCA_039654485.1 Withania somnifera
CTTGCACGTTAGTTGTGGCATTTTTTTTGTTCGCGGTTCATCTAGTATTTCATATTTTTATGCGTTTCGATGAGTCTCAGATGAATCAGTGAGATAATTTGTGTTTAGACCCAGATTTATCATTCGAGGAGGATCTTGTTACCATTCTACATAGAGAGGTTCAAAAGCTTCTTACCAAAGTGATACCTTCAATGGATATGTAGTGGTGGAACTAACCAATAAATAAGGCTACTTGGGAGATCAAGTCTGATATGTGTATCTAGTACCCTTAGCATTTTGACCATTCATGTACTTCTTCTTTCTTATATTTGAAGATGAACATGGTTTTTAGTGGTAGATGTTTTAAAGACCATCAAGGTCATTTTTTTCAATCTCTGTGTATTTTACCGTTCCTATAGTTACATTATTCTAAATTAAGTTTGATTCCATGGTTGGTTCAAGAATGGATTGGATTTTGAGTAAGTTTTTTGAAAATTTGAGTTTTGAAGCTTTAAATAGAGAAATGTGGAACTCTAGAGGTAATTTGGAGACCGGGACCTCAAAATATCAGTTAATTTAACTAGCTCCAGAATGTTGATTTTGGTCTAGTAGGAACTTCATTTTCTGTTTAAGCCTATTCATTGTGTTTTTGGGTAGTTTAATGGGATAAAGTTAGAATTTAAAAGAAAAGGTTGACTATAGTGTAACGACCCTCAAAGTCATTTTCCTAATTTCTGTGCATTTTAACTATTTAACCTTCCCACTGCTACATTATGCTAAACTAAATTTGATTCCATGGTTGGTTTGGGAGGACAACAATATTTTTGTATGATTTTGGGAAATTTTTAGTTTTAATGCTTTATTGTGTGAAATATGGAACTCTAGGAGTCATTTGGAGTTCGGGGCCTTAAAACAAAAGTTGTTAGGTCCATTAACTCTAGAATGTTGATTTTGGTTTAGTAGGACATTCATTGTCATTTTCGGCCCTTTCATGGTGATTTTTGAGTGGATTGATAGGAAAAGCCTGAATTTTAATAGGAAATGGTTGAATTTGGTCAACATTTGAACTTAGAGTGCCTGAATTAAAAATCCAATAGTTCTGTTGGATTTGGGAGGTGATCTTTTGTTGAGACTGAGGTCCTTTTTATTTTTCGTAGGACATACGAGCATTTTAAACTATTGGTAAACGTTAGATTTTAGGACCTTAATGAGTATCAGGTCAGGGAGACCTTGTATTCATGTTTTTATGATTTTGTTGAGTCTGGAACATCAAATTTAGTTTGTTTGCTTAGATGGCCTATGAGCTCAGGGTTTCGAATCAATCCTATGGGTCCTTTCAGTGTACTTCAAAATGGATGATTTTGATATCATTGTAACTATTGTCAGTGATTGATTTTGAAGTCATTTTGGCCAATAAATTGGGTATTTGGTCTGATATATCGGCCAAGACCGATAGTTCAACCAATTAGACTGATATATCGGTCATTACAAGTATAAAATTGGATATTTGGGACTTTTACCTAAATCAGAGGCGATTTTCTCACATTTTGGCAATATCAAAATGGGATTTCAAGTTTAAGCTACTGGGTAATGATATTTCTTGCATTTTAACATAAATTTAACATTGAAATCATGATTTCTCAAAGGTAAAATGGTGAAATCTTTGATGAAATCAAATATACTATTTCAATGATTTGAACCGCGAATATGGATGGCTTTTTGATGAAATTTGTATCTAGATTCCCCGAGTAACATGTAATATGTTCTCCAAACAAAATTTAATTTTTGACTCCATAGGCCTAGATTTTTTTTTTATATAGAACTCCATAATACTAGTATATAGGTATTGATTTTCATGTTTTCTTGTGTATATTGTACTTTTAACTAAATTGCACTCATTTGGAAGCTCTAAGGATAGTCAAGGAGCCTGGGTGAAATATTTTCTTCACTTCTAAGACAACTTGAGGTTTATTTGATCTTTTTATAAAGTGTAACGATTACGTGCTAGTTGATTGTAAATTTTTGGGAGAAATTGGTACTCCGGGGTTGATATTATCAAGTATGTTGGGTCTAAAATGACTAATTTTTGAAATAATGTGGATTCTTGACAAAATTGTTAAATCATATAATTGATTTGGACTATAATTTTCCTGATTTCATAATGTAAATGGTATCTTGTTGAAGAATTAGGGCTTAATTATGTATTTTCTATTGAAGTTGCCCTTGATAAATTAATATACAAATAAAAAATTATGATGCCCATAAGGCTATATTGAGGCAGAAAAGATATTCTTGATAGTTATTTCCTATGAGATGCCAATATTATTTATTTCAAATCAAAAATTTATAACATTCCTATGATTTCTACATGATAATTGCTCACTTTGTAGTATTTGAATATGGGACTTGGATTATGTCTTATGAGCTATAGGAAATGACTTGATAGACAATTCGAGGTCCGTGTCAAGATGTTTGATTTAGGTAGACAGTCCAAGGTTCTTATCTAGATTATGAGGTATTGATTAGATTGTTCAAGGTTCTTATCTAGATGTTTGATTTGTTGATTAAACCGTCTGAGGATCTTTTTTGAATGTTTTGAAATGTGTAGTACATCACCTAGCGAGTCCCTTATTGGTCCTGACTGAGACATAAATAAATGTTAGTAGGTGTGTACATAAGATGGACATTCGTTGATTCACTTGTGATATGCATTGCGTTAATTTAATCTGCAATATTTACTATTGGTCCATGTTGATTGAATCACTAGATTATCTAACATTTCCCAAATCCGTAAGGTTATCTGATATTGAATGATTCCTTGAGATTATTTGATATTGATTGATTCCTTGAGATTATTTGATGTTGACTAATGACTTGTGATTGTCAGTTACTTGATGATGATTTATAATTGTTTGGTATCTAAATGGTTTAATGTGACCTCCGTCAATATTTATTGTCATGATTTGAGTATATCACTTATGTTTTACAACTGAGGATGTTGAGTATTCATTCAGATTTATGTATGTTGATCTGATACTGTTGACTAGGTTGTTGTATTACTATATAAGTTGTTATAGGTTGTAGTATTTGGAGGATAGACTGGGTGTTAATGGCTTTCATTTTCTCTCTACTGTTAGTCCATCCTAGGATGCTGCTTAATAATATTGTTTTATACTTACTCATTTTCTGCACTTTTGTGCAGGCTTTGAGCCCCAGACTTAGCGAGTCCCTCGATCACCATTCAGTCTAGGAGCAATTTGAGGATTCAGAGGTAGTTGATTGTCTCCTCATCAGTTGCTGAAGGATTCTCATATATCTTTACTTTTCTAGAGTCTTTGCTTTATAAAGACTCTGTTTTGGACATTTGAACTTCCTTGTAAAGAATCCTATAGTGTCTTGTAATAGAGTGGAAACCATATATATATATATATATTGTATTATAGATTTCTGTGTTCTAGGTGTTATGTTTATCCTATTTCATCTTTTACCTTATTTTTAGTTAGTTTGAATGACCTAACAAGTTTTGGAAGGTAGGTGACATCACGTTTGGTTTTTCGGTTATGATATTTCGTCAACATTCTAACTTAGAGTGCCTAGATTGAACATCCAATCATTCCGCTTGATCTAGGTGGTGTATTTTTTATCTAGAATAAGGCCCCTTTTATCTTATGTAAGTCCCAAGGGAATTTTGATATTTTTAGTATTTTAATTAAACATAGACACTAAAAGAGTTTCAGGTAAAGAAAACCTCATACACATACTTTTGTGGTTCAACTAAGTCTAAAAATCCAAAATTAGTATGGTTGAATATATGATTTGTTTGAAATAGATTCCAAACGAACACCGAAGGCCCATTTCATGTTGTGAAATCTTGTGACGTTGCTTTCAAAAATAGCAATTGGTGTTGTCACCAGTTGACCCTCCCGATCTCAGGGTGAGGGGGTCATTGAGGGCTGCATTTGCAGGCCATATACCGCATTAACGATGGCCAATAAAATATCAAGGGTTTACGATCATGGAAAGGTCTGCAATCACGTTACATGTTCACCTAACACATTTTAAATTAGCTTTCATGACTCCTACTCATTTTCCGTAAACCCAGACTTTAAAACCCTATTGTGGCAAAGTTTGATCAAGGAACTCAAAGATAGCTATTAGGTAACGATTCTCAACCATTTCTTGTCAATTTTAAGTAATTTAAAGATGATTATTACATGAAATTTTAAGGTTTTGAATTCAAAAATTGTGGTTTTCAAGTATGAACTCTAAAATTAAGAAAATTTTATTTTAAACCACGAAATGGATTAGATTTTCAATAAAACTTGATGGTTTCCCAAGTGATGGGTAACACGTTTTAACAATTAAGTTTGGGTTTTTACCTCAAAGGACCTATGTGAGGCTTTTTATTAAACTTTAAATAATTGAGTTTTGGGTAATTATTATTGTATTTTTCTTGTATTGTGTGTATGGTAACTAGATTGTGCACAGTTGAAGGAATTCTAAAAAAGAAAATATCCCGAGTGATTTGGTTCTTCAAAGTCTATGACAAGTTGCTGTTTATGTGGTCTGTGTATAAAGTATTAGAAATTTAACAATTGTGTTCTAGTTCGTTGTGATTTGGGAGAAATGGGTAATTTGGGGTTGATAATATTAAACATGTCGGGCCTAAAAAGAAGAAGTTGTGATAATTTAATTACTCAATGGAATTACTGAATCCTATTTTTGAATAGAAATGTAAGTTGCTTTGAATTGACTTATATGATTAAAATGATATCTTGACATAAAAATTGGGTCTAGATTATGTACATGTTGTTTAAATTGCCTGTGATGACTTATTGATACATTTATAATTAGAATTTTGATGCTCATTAGGGAAAATTGATATAGAAAAAATATTCTTGATTAAGACTGCCATGAGAGGCTAATATTATTGATTTGAGGATTGAAATTGGTAATTTGAGGGGTTAGTCATCATATCGATGCATTAAATAGGCTTGAATTATGGGGGTTAAAAAAACACGGTTTCGTTGTATGGATGATGATTCGAGGATGATTTATCTTACCGCGGTGAAATTATACTTGCTTGTGTTTTTGAGTTATCTTTACTACTTTAGGTGTGGTAACTATTGAAATACTATTGATATCGTATGTGTGGTAACCATCGACACACTATTCTTATTGTAAGTATGATAACCATCGAAACACTATTCTTATTGTAAGTGTGATAAGTATCAACACACTATTCTTATTATAAGTGTGCAAACCATCAACACATTATTTTTATTGTATATTTCGTAACTATTGACATACTATTCTTTTTATAGGTGTGGTAACTTGTTCACAACTTGATTATTTGTAACTTGATCATATTTAAACTTGTTTATGACTTGAGATTATTGATATTTGATTATAAAATGAGATCAGTTGATAGTCATTGCGGACTTTTATTTATATTTGATAATTGACAAAGATAGGAGATTTCTATGTAATAATAGAATTGTTAACCATTTATTGAACTATTGTATTGTCATATAAAATATTGCAGGTTGTAATATCGGAGGATTATTTGGGTGTTAGGGGCTTTTGTTTTCTCTTTAGAGTTACACCAATCAAGGATGCTGTTGAGTATCGTTGTTCTGTACTTACTCCTTGCTATGCTGCACTTTTTTGCAGGTGTTGAGCCCCCCGACTCAGTGATTTTTATCTCTCTCTCTCATTAGTCCAGGAGCATTCGAGTACTCAAAGGTAGCTGGTCATCTCTTATCAGTTATTGAAGAGTACTCATATATCTTTTATTTCCATTTTAATTTCCTTGTAAATAAATCTATAGTGTGTTTTATATATTTTACTTTCGTTTCATTTATCATTAGTTTGGCTGTCACGCATCGCAAACCAGACGTGATGACACGTACCTCCCAAATCCCAATACGTCAGTCGAATAGTAACCAAACAGGTAAAAGCAGAAGCTTAACCAAATATACATCTAAAAGTGAAAGTCAATATGATAACATATATAACAACGTCTGCCCAAGAGCAGGTGTCACCGCCACAAGCCAATAAACACAAGGAGTCTGAATGTATGTACAAAGTCTTTACAAATTAAAGACACTATGAAATAAACTAAAATGAGGAAATTCATGAAAATTGATGAAAGAGTGACCAGCTACCTCCAGATCCTTAAGTCTTCCTAGACTGATGAGAGGAGGGAAAATCATTAAGCCCAAGGCTTGGTACCTGCACAAAAGTGCAAAAAAAGAAAGAATGATATTAGAACAACGGTACTTGGCATCCTCCTCAGCTATCTAACTATAAAAAGAAAAAGAATCCCCCTAATCTCCCAACCATTCCTCCAACAATACTACAACCTGCAAACAATTATATACAATAGCCCAGGAATACTTTATAAAGATACAACAAATATGATCAAATAGTCAACAATACAAACATACAACTGGAATAAAGAATCGCGAACATCCAAATCCAGCAATAGCTGAAGTCATCAATAAGGTCCTCAAGCCCAAATCATCCCATCATAGATTGTATTTCCCATTTCCTTGATAGTATCAAACATCAATCATCATAATCAGGTATCCGATTTGGGCCTCGGCTATACCTCTAAAATATACATGTATAGACACCCAGTTAGGACCTCGGCTGTGTCATTTCAATAACACAGGCATCCGCTCTGGGCTTTGGTTATGACTTTTTCATAATATAATCATGTCATCATATTATAGGCACCCGGATGAAGTCTCAACTATGTCTTAATCATTCATGACCCGATTTCTCATATCATGATGGCACCTATTATCCTACCAATTGAAGAACCAACCCTGTAGCCTAGAGTCGTAAATGGAGGGCTATGACATAAAGTAAGCTACACACAAGTACAGTAAAGAAAAAATAACTATGGAAAAACGGAATAATAAAGACAATGTGATCTTACACAGTCACTAAAACCCACCCAAGACCTCGTATTAGTATGTACATTAGCTTCTACAAAGTACATAATACAACAATACAAAAGTACAACCGCTATACTTCTCAGTGATACATAAGATACATGGAAGAGATGCTAGAAAATCTGAATACTGAGAGCTCACCCTGTACCTCTAAAGTCAGATAGCTAGCACAATCAACAATGCAATGGCCATAACTCACACCTGTATCTACATATAGGAAGACTAAGAAGTGAAGTACAAGTTGCGGAAGCAACAAGTACCAAGTAGGCTTTGAGGGCCCACTATAAACATAACAAACATAAGAAAAGTAAATAGGAACATAAAGAAAATAAGCCACGAAAGTAAACCATCCAACATAGAAAGCTAGCTATTTATATAGGAGCAAAGAAGCAAACACTGTAGAAATACAATTAGCAAAAACCACGTATAACGAGCATAGGTAAAAAGATAAGGACGTACTTTGGATCCTGGAAACAATATAGAATAATAAAAAAATGATAATATAAGAAAGATAACAAAAGATACTAAGGGGAATCGGGGGTGTAC
Organism: Withania somnifera; assembly: GCA_039654485.1. Taxonomy (NCBI): domain Eukaryota; kingdom Viridiplantae; phylum Streptophyta; class Magnoliopsida; order Solanales; family Solanaceae; genus Withania; species Withania somnifera. The sequence continues at coordinate 7,488 of JBDJHY010284706.1, forward strand.
CGTAACCTTAAGATACAAAGGGGAAAAAGGACACAGTCAAGTGATAAGATGCAAACATAACCCATATATTAAGAATAGCCCATACGTAAAGTCTACACTAACACTAGCAATATATCTAAGAAGTGAAAGCAAGTAAAACTCTTTCGATCCCCCAAACGAATGGCAAACTGCACATAAGTCACGCTCACCCGTTGTCATCCAAGTACTATGGGGGTACACTGAAGAAAAACAAGTACGGTACAGTAACACAAACATAATAATTCCACAGTTCCTGTGTACACTCCTCCTCCAGTACACGTAGGCCCAGCAAGCAGGACCCATAGATGGCCTTCCCCCAAATCCCTCTACTCCACCACAAATCCCTCTTATGGTTTTTCCATCCTCTTTCAGAAGGGTCCTTGGAGGTATGCCAACCGCGTACAAACCTCTATCATCATAGTATTCTCACATCTCAATATCAAGGAGACTCAGGGAGAATCATATCCTGGCATAATATGCCTCTATATAACATTATCACCATTCCATAATCTCAAAAACTCAAGGCATCCAGTTCTTCAATATAACAATATCAACAAGGTCCCAACTCGACAAGCATGAAAACTTTTCAAAGGTTGTACTCATTGTCCAGCAAAGTCGGGCTCAAGTTCCAACATGAGTAGTAAATGATAATACCCATTTTCAAGGTGTTAAACAAGGTTTAAAATAATGAGAAAGAGTAGTACTAGGTGCTCTGTATAGGGACAACTCTAAAAGAAGTAGAAAAGTTAATTATGTTATTTGGGTTTTAACCATTTTAATGTGTGTGACATGAAAATTGTCCTTCATGGTCCAATATTGTAAGAAAACGGTGATAAAGTCCCAGACCCAAATGCACTCTCAGAACTGAACTTCATGGCTCTCCCGCTGTATGAATGCAACAACACAGGAAATATCTACAATAACCTATGCCATACATAGACCCAACTATGCTACATCTAGCATCATAAGAAAACATCCCAAACCTGACGGCAAAGCTCAAAATCCAACCCATGCAACAATATTTTACTACTATTATGGTCATCTTACAACCACTATGAGGTATATACATGGTCATGAGCAACGTATAGGCACTCACGATGATTTTATTAATCGAAAGACTTATACCAAAAAGCTAACCATATACCACCCTAAGATCAAGTCCAAATTCCTTAGTCTATCTCCTTGGAAGGATCATAAGCTCTTTCAAAGCTAAACCAAAAACAAAGTCAAAAACCACTGCCCTACAAACACCCTGAAACTCAATAGTACAATACCACAATGCTGCTCGGCAATGAAACTCAGAAAACCACCCAAAGAATGTTGAAGAACAGACTAGTTTATAAGTTCCCAAACTCAAAAACTATCCTCTCCACTACTTAAAAACCCAAATAATCGTAGCCTAGGCATGCCACATCCAAGCTACACTTATGAATATCCATAATCCTCCAAAAATTTGATTCGAGCTATACAATCTCAATACCCTGGCAACATCTAATATGATATGACATCTGGAAAGGCTCCAAACTGCTCCATGATACTCTAAAGCCTACTGAAAACTTACAACTAGACATCTACTCAATGAGTGAGTTGGGAAACCTGAATCCTTACAATAACAAATGAAACCACGCACCACCATACCGACTCTCAGAGGCAACACCAACAACATACTATAAACTACAAGGAAAGATAGCCTAATACAAGTTAAAAGATCCAACAGAGACGACAACGATGATACCCGGAGTAACTAATCTTTAAATCGCTAGCACTCGCTAAATGGCCTTTAAAAACTCCTACCATCTACAAATTCTCATCACACTATAGAAACCCACCAAACCACAATTATTCATGAATCTAACACACCATGGGTAGAATCTAAAAGAAGTGGTCCTACATGATGCTCAATAGTACAACCCTCATTTTTGAAAACCTCAGAACACAATCCTTGAATGCTTTAGAAAATCACAATTTGGTCTACCATTTGGTTGAATAATCATCCACAACTGACTATCATGGAACAAACCAATCATAGAAAAACGAAGTTCAAACACAATACAACTCCTAGCTTTTGATGAACTGCTCCTAATATCAATACCAATATATATATCTTGACCTTTCTCCACTCAAGTATCTAATAAACACTATAAAATTCTTATCAAGGAAAATAGCATATTCCTCTATGTGTAACCACACCCCTGACTCTAACACACGATGCTAATCCATTCTCAAGGTTCTATCTGAACATCATGCAACACAAACTCACTCAAATACAAAGACCATCAGACCAACTCGATCCCTTAGGCACAAAAAAAATCACCCTCTAAATAAGTTACTATATTTCTAAACCAAGGGAAAAAATCCTATGAAACTTATAAAACATGGAAGATAATGAATAAAATTCCTTTAATAGATTAAGCAAAAATCATCAAATGATGAATGATAAAAATGAAATTAAGCATAACAAGAATTAAGAATTCTAGATTGATCACTTTCATGATATAACCAGACATCAATATGTTCAAAAAGAAACAAATATCCAACCGGAATAAGAGATACTTGGCTACCCATAAGTGTTACATAAGTGGGTAGACTTAAGGACTTTTTATGATTTTTAAACAAAATATGCAAGTATGTAATTTTTCAATCTTTCAAGT
>JBDJHY010284727.1:0-10156 GCA_039654485.1 Withania somnifera
TGCTTCTTTATGGGGGACTTGACAGTGTCTATATGCATTACTTTAGTATTATTATTCCTGTTTAACTGTTCTCATTTGTTACTTGATAGTTTGTGTTATGTGGGATTGTTATTACTGCTTAACTGTTCTCATTTGTTACTTGATAGTTTGTGTTATGTGGGATACTGTGTGTTACATTATCATTCACTATTCATCCCTTTCTTGAGGTTACCGGTATACTATCACTATTCTCCTCCTATCTTCTTTTAACGCCTGATTATTGTTGTTATTATTTATGTCTTCCGTTATTTACCGTTTTTATTATTTTTATGTGGTTAGTAGTCCCTCAAAGCCTACTGGGTACGAGTTACTTCGATAGCTTGTACTCATACTACACATTTTCATGTGCAGATTCGAGTGTCGGTGGCCGACCTTGATTTATAGATCGGCTTTTGTGCAGAGTTTGTTGACTTTCAGAGACTCTGGGTGAGCTTGGCGTCCAAATTTTCTTACTTCTCTTTAGCATTTCTTTTGATCTCCATGTATTTTTGGAGATACACTTGTATTAGATGTTTGATTTCTTGTTATGTACTTAGAGGTTTTGTATTATACTAATACTAGGTTTTGGGCATTGTTTATTCTTTATGCTTCAGCTTCTTTTTATATCATTTTTTATATTTATGCTTTCCTCTTTTGATTTAGTAGTCCTCCACTTCAGATTCAGACTACAAGATTGGTTCTACTACTAGTGGTATAGTAGGTGCCATCATGATCCGAGAAATCTGGTTGAGACACAAAGGAACACCACCATTCCCACAGAGGCTTAAACAGAAGAAGGGGGAGGTGCATTTACCAAATTTTTGGCTATGTTTAAGGGTTTGTTGGTTAACATCCTGTTAATTAATGCGATGCTGCAAATGCAGGTTATGCTACATTCATGAAGGACTTAGTCACCATAAAGAGATACATAGAGTTCCAAACGATTGATGTGTCATACATCTCTAGTGTCATCATGTCAGGCAACTCAGTGGTGAAAAAAGAGGATGTGGGAGCCTTCAGAATTCCTTGTAAAATTAAGCTTTATGAAATTTTTAAGGCTTTGTGCGATTTGGGGGGCGTGCATCAACTTGATGCCCTTCACAATCTTCAAGAAGTTGGGGTTGGGGACTCTAAAATCCACTACATTAGATTATTGGTGGACGACCAGTCGATTAAACGACTAATTGGAATCCTCTATGATATGTTGATGAAGGTTGACAAATTCATATTTTTGGTAGTCTTTGTCATCCTCAATTGTGGAGTCAATTATGAGGTACCAATTATTCTTGGCCGCCCTTCATTTGCTACCTTAAGGGTATTAGTGGATGTTGAGTTGAGGAATTGAAATTTCGGGTGAACAATAAGGAGGTAACCTTCAACGTTTGCAAATCCATGAAACAACCAAATAATTTATATGTTGTGTCAGTGATTGAGTCCATTAATGATGTATTAACTTGCACGTTGGAAGTAGAGTGTTGTTTATGATCAAGTTGTGGCATCCCTAGCAAGGTTCATACCACTACAATTCGAAGAATCTTGATCTTTACTTGGAAAATCGGGAGTCCCCACCATTAAAATCATCCATCATTGGTACACCTATATTGGAACTAAAACCACTTCCCTTACATTTATGATATTAATTCCTTGGTACAAACGAGTCTCTTCCAGTAATCATATCACCCAAATTTGTGGAACATCAGGTTGAGGCATTACTCTCCATCTTGAGCAAACACATTCGTTCCATTGGTTGGACCATAGCGGATATTATTGGCATCCCATCAGGAGTTTGCACCCATAAGATTTAACTTGAATAGGGGTGTACCTTGTCTATTAAGAACCAAAGGCAACGAAACTCAGCCATGAAGGAAGTTATAAAGAAAGAAATCTTCTAGTGGTTATTTGCAGGTGTTGTCTATCAAATTTCGAATAATAAGTGGGTGAGCCCAGTGCAATATTGGTAACACTCAAATTACACCTCCTAATGAAGTATAAATGGTTGTTGGTCAAATATAGAACCCAACTAGGTTGGGGTTGATCCCACAGGAAATATGGTTTCGCGTTTAAGCCTAATGCCAATATTTAGTCACTTAGTTATTATTTTCGAATGACATAAAAGTAAATAATGTATTTAGTTGCTAACAAGATATTTTTATCAATCTAATTGTAATATCAGTTGATGTATGTTGTAAGTCGATTCCAAGTAATGAGAAAACCTAGGATTATGTTCACCAAGGTTCTAACAAAAAGGTCTTGAAATCTTTCCCAAGTGCAGAGTTATTTATAGTAACACTGCTATTTATATATGTATTTTTCAACCTATGATCCTAGGTAATTATCTTTTACACCTTTTTAGGTTGTAAAATAGTGCAATATTTCTATCATAATAACTCAAGATTATTATTCTTGTTGCAACAATAATAATTAGACGAGGGTTAATTCCCCGAATTTCTTACCATAATCACATCTCCTAGTTTTAACCACAGAGTTAGTACTAGTTATACCTAGGCATGTTCTAGTGTTTCCAGCCACTAAAAATCTATTAAACCATAAATACTATGTGTTCATACACTTGGTCAAATGCATAAATCATGTTAGTATTATAACCCTATTTTTGTTGCACCATGGATCCCACAACCCTCGAGTTGAGGTTTAGCTACTCATGATTGTTAAAATGCAAAAGTAAGAAGAAAACTTAATAAGCATCATACCAAGAAAACAGTCTTCGAACTGATTATCGATAATAATCAATGATTATAAACCCTTTCACTTGTCTTCGTGTAAAAGAGGGAATAATACATAAAATAGTATGAACTCCTATGTGAAAACTATTTTATAGAAGTTATGTAAAAACAAGATGTCTTCAAAATAACATGATACAATTATTTATAGTACATGGGTACAACTGTAATATTCAAAACTTGGAACTAATTGTCATTCAGATTTGGGTGGAACTTTGGTCGAACTGTTTGGCCCTAGATGAGCCGTCTCATCTTATGTTTGTCTCCTCTGTTTAATCAGTTGGATTCCATTTCGATGGAACTAAGTGGATGATCCGTCTAGGTTTGGACGTTTTATCCTATCCTTTATCTGTTTTGTTCTCTTAAACAACTGGTTTTCCCCTGGATAGCACAGTTTGGGCAACCTTCTAGGGTTGGATAAAACATCCAAGATGCCTTCAAAAACTCCTTTTGTCGTGAAATTTCTCCAAAGTTTTGGACATCAACTCTAAACTACAAATACATAAAAAAACATATCAAACCATACAATGTTACTCAAAAACATGAATCTTTTTATTGTTTTAAGTGATATGCGACGTAAAATGTTGTCACATCAAATGTGTCCCAAAAAGAATGGTATCATAATGGTGGAAAATGCAAAAGATGAGTTGATTGCAATGAGACTTGTCACAGAATGGAGGGTATCTATGGATTATAGGAAGCTAAACCCATGGACTCAAAAGGACCAAATTCCTTCTCCTGTTTATGGACCAAATACTTGATCGACTAGTGGGAAAGGCTTACTATTGCTTCCTCGATAGATACTTCGGCCACAGTCAAATCTTGACTGTATGAGAAGTCCAAGAAAAGACCACGTTCACTTGTCCCTATGGGACTTCTGCATTCAGGTGGATACCATTTGGTCTTTATAATGCCTCGACTACTTTTCAAAGATGTGTGATGCCCATATTCTGGGACATGGTCGAAGATTCAATTGAGATATTCATAGATTATTTCTCTATTGTAGAGGACTCTTTCGATCAATGTTTGATAAATTAGATGAGGTGTTTAACAAGTGCGAAGTGATGAATCTTATGCTCAATTGGGAGAAATTTCACTTCATGGTGAAAGAAGGCCTCATCTTGGGGCATACAATTTCTAAAAAGCGTATTCAAGTTGACCAAGAAAAAATTGAGGTGATCTCCAAGCTACCATCCCTTCACTTCCATGAAGGGGGTGCTGAGCTTTCTTGGGCATGTAGGGTTCTACCGGCGGTTTGTGAAAGAGTTCTCAAATGTTGAAAATTAGTCGTGAAAGCTTTTAGAAAACTTCCAAGTTTGAGTTCCACGAATAATGTAAGGAGGCATTCGACTATTTGAAAAGAAGCTCAGTATCACCCCTTTCATAATAGCACCTGATTGGTCACAACCCAATGACTTAATATGTGATGCAAGCAGTGTCGCACTTAGAGCTGTCATAGGGAAAAGAAGGAGAATATTTTTCACCCTGTGTACTACCCGAGCAAGACATTGAATGATGCTAAAAAAATTAAAATGTCATGAAACAAGAGTTGCTTGTCGTCGTGTATGCCTTTGAGAAATTCCAGCCTACCCATTAGGCACCAAAGTGGTAGTGCACACTGATCATGTAGTCCTCTAGTACTTAATGAATTAAAAGATTCTAAACTTAGATTGATCCGTTGGGTTCTCTTTCTACACATGTTTCATTTTGAGGTGAAGGATCAAAAAAGGTATGAGAACCAAGTTTTGGATCACTTGTCACAAATTGAGGTAAATGGAAATTATTTGGGAAAGTATATATTGATGAATCTTTCCCTGATGAGTATGTAATTGTCCTCGTGGAGGGGGTAACCCTATGCTATGCCAACTAGACTAACTATCTATCTTATGATATCCTCTTGAATGATCTCACGTACCATCAACATAAGAAATTTCTTCATAAAGTGAGAAGTTATTTTTGGGATGATTTGTAACTTTTCAATATATGTGCGCATGGTATGATTAGGAGATGCATTTAGGAGGGAGAAATTGGACATATACTAGAAACATGTCACTCATGGCTAGTAGGGGGCACCATAGAAACTTGAGAACCACATTTAAAGTGATCCAATACGGATATTGTTGGACAACCTTTCATCAAGACGACCATGAGTTTTTGAAGAGATGTGAGCAATGTAAAAGATATGGGGTAATTTTGAGAAAGTTACGATTGAAACTAATTCTGGAGGTTGAACTGTTCGACTAATGGGGGATAGACTTCATGGGGCTGTGTTAGAGTTCATATGGACAAAAATACATCTTGGTGGTGGTTAATTATGTCTCAAAATAGGTCCAAGACATTGCTCTTCCAAATGTGGAAGAATGAGTGTGACACAGTTCATAAAAAAGAATATCTTTTCACGCTTCGGGATCCCCCAGGCAATCATTAGTGATGGAGGAGCACACTTTTGCAACTGCCTCTTCAATTTATTATTAGCAAAGTACGGAGTCAAACATTGAGTGGCTACCCCTAGTGGTCAAGTCGAGGTGTCGAATCATGAGATCAAAATCATCTTGGCTAAGAATGTGAATGCAAACCGAATCGACTGGGAAACAAATCTTGATGATGCCTTATGGGCATATAAAATTGTATTCAAGACTCCCATTGGGATGTTACCATACCAACTTGTCTTTGGGAAATCAAGCCACCTTTCAGTAGATCTTGAGTATAAGTCATTGTGGATCTTGAATTAGTAAATCTTGATTGGGAGGATGCTTTGATATTAAGGGTGGAATAATTGAATGAGTTTGACTAGTTTTTCATAAGCCTATGAAAATTGCACCATTTATAAGGAATGAATAAAGAAGCGGCACGGTGTTAAAATATCAAAGAGATAGTTCAAGGTGGGACATGTTGTTGTTGTTCAACTCTAGGCTTTGATTATTCTTAGTTAAATTGAAATCAAAATAGTAGGGACCTTTTAAAGTCATCCAAGTTTTAAGACATGGTGCAACCGAGGTGGAAGGAAAAGACGGGGAGAAATTCAAAGTAAAGAAGCATCGATTGAATCATTAGTAGAGAATCAAGAGAAAACTTATAGTGGTTGAGTTCATCTAGCTTGATGGAGCATGAAATAATCGTATTCATGTCGAGCCACGACGTTAACAAAGGCACTTCTTGGGAGGCAACCCAAGAGTAATTTCTTTTTTCTATATTTGTTGTTTTATAATGTCAAGTTTATGTTTTTGTTGAAGTATAGGCAAGGAATGATAAGGTTGAACGAAAGTTTGTAAACGGTCCACTGTATTTAACTCATTTGGGGGCTATGCGGTTTGCATTTCACAATATGCGGCCACATAGAAGTGCGCATACTGAAGCTTATGTGACCCATCTTCAGGCGCATATGCGGAACCATATTAGCATACCCATTCATGCAGTATGCATATGGGGTCTATATATGCCTAGGTATGTTTTCTTTTTAATGACCTAACCCGGTCAGCGACTCGACCCAAATCCCTATTCCCACCATTTCAACACCCTTTCTTACACTAAACTGTTACTTTTCTTCCAGTTTTAATCCCCAAATGCATAAAAATATTTTTTACCTTGGTATCTAATATCCCTCCGCCTTCACTCCCTAAAAATCCCAAGAACCAACACCGTCTTCTTGCACACTTTGCAAGGATTTCTCTCCCTTTGCACAAGTTGCAATAAGTTCTCTTATTTCAATGTTCTTTTGCTAATTAATCTTGTGATAATATGAAAATCTTACTGTATATAGCTTATGATAGTTATTCCTTATGTGAATCCCATACCTATTTCCCCATGTCAGTGTTGGCTCTTCACTTCTGATCTTGGGGTTGAACTTCTAGTACCCTCTTAGGATTTATGTGTTTAAGTATGTGGGGTTGAAGTCTGAGTAACCCCGACTGGAAATTGATGATTTTTCCCGATGATAGAGCGAGTGACATTATTCTTAAAGGTTATATCATCTTTTTCGTACCATATTTGGAGCTGGTACGGGTATATTTTTAGGGTTATCTCGATTTCACTTAATGAAGTTGATATTCTCGGGGAAGTCTAAGTACCCTGGGCACCCCCAACTTGATAGCTTGATAAAAGTCATAGGAAATAATTTTTGTGTAACGTTGCATGAATATTTTGACTTATCTATGAAAGTTGGGGTGAGTTGACTGTTTGCATATGCAGGGCATATACGTACCATATATGGTCATATGTAGTCTGCATATGCTTTCAGACAACCTCTTGTTTCGATAAGCATATGCGGACCACATAGGGTCATATGTGGTCCGCATATGTGTCTACATATGCTGGAAAACAACCTCTTGTTTCTAGAATCATATGCTGACCGCATATAGTCATACGCGATCTGCATATGGACCCGCATATGCTGGAAATGAACTAAAGATTTAGTGAGGCATATGCGATACATATGCAGTCCGCGCACTACATATGGAACCGCATATGGGGTTCACATATGCTACCAGTTTTCCAACTTTGTTTGATGTATTCTCTTATGTGTTGTATTAGTTGTTGGTCCGACCTAACATAAGTTTGAAGGTATGGCACCAAAGTGCACCACCAGGTCTACCACCGGAGCACGACTCTCCGCAGCAGACAAAGAAAAGAGTAAAATTGCTTTGGCCTCAGCCACAAAAGAATAAAACATGGGCTTTAATGTAGATGAAGAAACTCGTAAGTCTGAGGCAAAGTGCAAGAGAGGCAACAATCAATTGAGGTTTGGGGTCGAGGGAATGAAAGATATCTATATAGCATGAAAGAAGAACTTTCACTTTAACGAGGAAAGGTGCTTCGACATCTCAGAGGTCAAGAGGTTGTTCCTGAATATAGAGTGGCAGATCCGTGGTTAGGAACTGTGTGCACACACCCCTATGCTACATATTTCCCAGAGATAGTTCGTGAGTTTTATACCTCTTATAAGGCTCACGATCAGAAAAAAGGGACACATTTATACTGCTCAAATTTACACACCAAAACCAATCTAAAAGTATACGTGGACGTTATCAAGTTTAATTACCAACAAAGAGTCGGGGTCGATCCCACAGGGAATAATATGCAAGGCAATCGAGTAAGGATGAGAACTAAAAGTGCAACGACTATAACTTGAATGGATAGAACAAGGTTTGAGGGGATAAGGATAGGAAAAAAGGTATCAAGTATAAATTATGCACATGTTTTAATCATTGACTCTACTATGTGAAGACAACAAGTAAATAAACTAGGGAAATTTATATCATCAACGATCCATGGTAGTTAACATAGTATAAGCATTTATGGTCTTACAATTCATCCTAAGTGCAGAGTTACATATAAAACCAACACAATTTATCTAAGTGTTTTTTCAACCTTTAATCCTAAATAAATCTCTTTTACACTGGGTTAGAGTTGTGAATGAGTGCATTGTCGTTAGCATGATAACTCAAGATGGTTACTCTTGCTACAGAAGTAACCATTAGACGAGAGTTAATGCCCCGAATTTCATATCATAATCTCAACTCCTAGTTTCAACTACAGGGTTAGTGGTAGTTAAACCTAGGCAAGTTCTAGTATTGCGACTACTGGAAATCAGTCATTATGTGAAAATTATATTTTCATACACTCATGAAAATGTAAAAAACCAAAATATTTATCGAATTGGTTGTAGAATAGTTAAAACAAAAGAATATGGTAATATTAAAAACCCAAATCCAAATCTAAATATTGCATCAATTACGACTACAAGATTTAACCAAGAATATAAGTCTACATACTGAGAATAAACAATGAAAGCTAGGGAAGAAGAGACGAGTAAAGAATATTGCAATACAAAGCACCAAATCTCTAACCGTAGGTGTAGATGGTTGGTTGTAAGCTCTCCTTTTGATGTGTTTTTACCTAAAGGTTGCTAAAGTTTTGCTAAAGATTATCTTCCACACGAGCTTGGTAAGTTTTATGTAGAGTTGGGATTCGAAAACATGAAATTCCACTTTTTCATAGCCACAAATATCGATTTATAGTCAGAAGTGTTGATTTTTTCGGTACTGATCGATTTATTAGCGTAGATGACCGATTTATCAATCGTCTTACTTTTGTCAAATTGATCGATAAATTGATCTTTGCACTAATTTGTGAGTATCCTCTGCCCGTGGTGACCAAAAAATTGGTATTTGACCAATTTATTGGTACCTACTATCTGCACATTTTGACCGATAAATTGATTATTTATCAGATTTATCGATACATGCAGGGGTATTTTGGCCAATATTTCCCCTTTTTAAGCTCCTTTTGGCTCTCTTTTGCATCATTTCACTTTTTGATCAATCCTAAATTTCGATTTCAAGAAACAAAATCAATTTACCCCATAAATAGCCTTAAATCATGAATAAGGAGTGTCAATATACAGAAAAAGTGATCACATAAAATGTCAATTTCACCTATTATCAACACCCCCAACTTAAATATTTGCTGGTCCTCAAGCAAACAAAATCAAACATAACACGAGGACATTATCAATTCAACCTTGATGAGCACTTCAACAATCCAACTCTACATTCTCCTTAAATCAAGAACGAAGATCATGGTTTTCATTGGTAATAATAAGTAGTACGCAATTTCCACTCCTTTTACAACAAATCCCTCTATATCATTAATCAATTCTCGAGCATGCAATGAAAAAATCAAAATAATCAAGCAACAACAAATACTCAAGATGTGACTCAAGGCTACTAATAGTCAAAACATACTCTTTTGTCTTACTTTCAGGATTTGTCGATATCACTAATCTATCACAATTTACATGCCTTCACAAAAAAGGAGGTCCCAAAACACTCCACATATATACAAGATCACAAGGGACGAATATACAACACTCACAGTTAACAAGGAAATTCGAATATCAACAAATGTCATACCATAACCTTGCCCTTATTTTCAATCATTACCAATCAATAGCACTTAGTTGAGAATCCCAAAGGTCTTTGTTAAGTTTGTAATATATGGGAAGAGTATAGGTAGGTAACCCCTTTTGGATCAAGTGACTATACCTTCCCGAAATGAATTCAAAACTCATAACCTCACTTCTTTTTCAATGCCAAACTTAGCCCACTCATTCAAGAACAAGTCCTATTTAACTCATATCATCATTCCTTTCCTTTTCTCAAAAAGACTTTGTTATAGCCACCTTTAACCTAGTTGTAAACTAGGTTAAATACACAATACTCATCACTAGATCAGGGGCAAGACAAAAGTTCACCACATAATTTTAGATGTTTCTAAATAGCCACTCTCAACCTAGGTTACAATATCTAGTTGAGGTGCACAATATCCAATAGAAAACCAGGGCCAAAACAAAGTAATCTTACTAATTGAACAAAACAAGACAACAAAATTTAATGAGGAAT
>JBDJHY010284738.1:0-10156 GCA_039654485.1 Withania somnifera
CCAGTGTCCCCAAACTCTACATTCGAAACACCCTTCAATGGTCCGGCTCCTAAGTGCACAGGGATAGACCCTCGTGAAGTGCCAAAAATCACCATACTCAAAGAATCCCCTAGATGCTCTTATCCTGATATAGCCCCTAGATGCTCTTCTCCAATCACCACTACCCTAAAAACTGGAGTGTAAACTGTAATGAGCCTGACCTGTCCTATGTCTACCCTATTATGGATAACCAATCCTATGCTGAGGCGGGACTATGATCGATGTTGACCACTCTATATCCTCGTTCTAAAAATCCCTAGAATAGTTCCCAATCTCTAAACAAATAAAGTAACACATTGACTCCCTGCTCTGGTCGGACTCCTAAAACAACCCTTATGGCCCTATCCATGTCGAAATAGGGAACAACCTTCCTTCACCCCTCCACAAACTTCCAGAACTCCAACCTCTTAAGTCTCGCAATTCACCTTCTGTAGATCAAATACCTGATCCACGACTCGCCCAAGAGTGATCCTAGATTCTACCAGATGCTATTATATTGCACAAAATGGCAAGACTAACCCTCTAATAAAACCCTGCACCCTATTTGCTTAGTAGGAAAAAGTTTGAGCGTATGTATGACCATCTTGTGAAATGTAGTTGCATATTTCAAAACAAAAGAAGACCCCTACTTTATACCAACAACCCCTTTTCTACTGTCATCCCTCTTGAATTATTTGATGGTACCCTCAGTCTGTCCATGGTACTCTGAATATCTGGTGTTATAGTGTTACCTACTGGAACTTGTGTTGACCCATAATAAAGTAGTTAACAAGGTTTGTCCTCGGGATGGATGTAAACCCACGTATCTCCCCCTAACTCTTCCTTTGAACCGCACCTCTAGAAATACAAGTAGAAAACTAGCTGACGCTCACCAAATGCCTCTTCAATACATCTTATAGGAGCGAGGTCAATTGATATCCCAAGGAACATATAGTAACCCAACATATGGAAGGAAATCAATAAGTGATTGCTTCTTACGAGCATTTTATAGCCTCTAAAAGATTAGATACAAAAGATTACATACCAATCCACGAGACTGTACTAGACACCTACCTCTGTACAAGTAATATCGATGAAACTAAGCTCTAATACAACATTTTCACGACTCAAAACAAGGGTCAGGAAGGCATCTACCAAATCCCACCAGTAGATAAGACTAAACACATCATCCAAAGCATTAAACAACGGACCAATCCCCAATACCCAATCAACAAGAAACAAAGAATATGATGGAGAGAAATTTAAGACATAACAATAATATAACAACATCAACTATCCCCAAGACCTAGTATTGTGGTACATAAGGCTTATAATACAATAGAGTACGACAACTCTATACAATAGAAAAGCATAATTATCTCTGACTACAAGTAGAGGTATATATTGCTGTGAATGGAGAAAGGAAGCTTGAATGCCATAAGGTTACCATGATCCCCAAAATTTCCCAAAAGATGAATCACATGATCCACATCCTCAACCATAACCCATACTAAGCCCTACACTATGAAAAGATGCAGAAGTGAAGTATGAGTACCAACAACAACAGGTACCCAATAGGCATGACAGGCTTATCGAGCGAGCATAAGTCATAAGTTTTGTAATAGTGAGAACAACAACAATAGGCAAGGTAATAACAACAAAAACAGGAAAGGAATTCTAAGGAGTAATGCGAAAGGTGGGTAAGACAAGTAGCCATATAAAGAGAGAGTATTAGGACAATAATGAACATATAAGCTGAGACTGGACACTTATCACAAATAGGGAAGTCGGGGGAGAGTACGTACCTGTTCCACTAGCTAAACATCGACATCAGTGGAGAAATAAGTAAGAAAAAGATGTACAGTAAAACCGGATAATATAATAATTGAGTAATAAAGTCATGACTTAACCAAACAAGCATCACCACCAGCTACAAAAAAGGGCCCACAAGTAGCGAACAACTAACTAATACAAAAAAGACAACACTAAGTACCAATAAAGGACAACGGTAGCACGACACATACCTGGAGCTCCGATGTGGTAACCAGCTAAGTCAAGATGATAATTACCAAGTAATCTATCAGAGGTAAGGAATAATAAACTATTATTCATAAAGGAAGTAAAATAATCTTCTAACACTAGAAAGTGACAAATAAGAACCCAACTGATTCCCCACCCTAATAGTAGGTACAAATAAGATGACTGTCTAGGGATACAAAACCTACTTGACAATCCACCTGGCTGGTAGGCATAAATAGAACATCAAAGAACCCTACGTGGCCTCCTCTTAGGTTCAAAAGTCATAAAAAATGTATAAGTATGCAATGAAGGTGGGGTAGTGAAGCATAATACATGCTTTGCCTCCAATGAATGGTTCGTAGGCTGGACCCAAAGGGACATCCCATCCATATATCACCCCTTCCATATATACCCCTCCTCTGGTATCCATACCGATCTGAAATAACAGGGCCCTCGGTGGGAAACTATGGGTGCCTTTCCCATATCTCCCCTATGCCCTAACTCATACTCAAATCCCTCAGAAAAAAGTCTCGTTGGTCCCTCTCGACTGCCACAACCTATCAACTCTAGTCTAGGATCAGGTACAAAGGTTCAATACTCATCAAGGGTCATATCTCAGTATCAAAAGCTCAAGTCCATATACAACTCCATAAATCACTACCAGAACCAACCCTTAGTAGAGACAACAGTAGCATCATCAGTTACAGTTTGACATAAATTAATATTAGCGTGAGAGAGTAGCTATATACCCGCGAGTGTTCACATAAAGTATACATATATAAGTGGAAATACTTAAAAATTTATTAAATGAAAAGTTTTGATTTATTAATCAATCAGGTTATATCACTTCTTGAAGCAGTCTCACCTACGCTCTAGTAATAAATGCATTCTCACACACAAAGTTATCTGACTTATAAAGCATCTATAAAACTTATGGAAACCCCTCACAAACCATATTTTGGATCCCTCCAAGGTGCATAACTCAGCTAGGCTCCATGTAGGTCAACCAAAGACCCACCTACCCTAAACAGCACATCCATTACCCACTCTAGGAACATTGTAACATAACCACAAGTACCAAGTGCTATAAGGCAACATTTAGATCAACTAGATGAATCCAACTAACAAATACAAGATGCACAAGGCACTAAACCCGTCTTGCACACAATTCACTAGAAATACAGAAGCTAATCAAAACCCAACAGTAGATAACCAACCTAAAGAGGCCTAACAAATAATCCCACATCCATTCCAAGAGATGCCCAAGGCCTTGGGTCCGATAACACGCCGATGGGATAAACGACCAAGAATCACAGTTACAACTCAACCATAGAGGGATCAAAAAGGACGAAACTCAGAGATAACAACACCCAGAGATCATATTATAGAACCTACGGCAATACCCGATCAACCACTAGGCCAAGAAAATATAAAGGACTAATAAGCATAGCGTACATGGTGCAAAGGGTGAACAAGCATACGTCCCAACCCTACATATTAGATAGTCACACTATAACTACCATATACTCATAAAGTGTGAGAAAAAGGGAACACGTAACCTACTTGGGAAATAAGGAAGGTCCTTGAAAGGTGCACACAAAATCCAAAACTCTGATAAGATGCCTGAAACAGCTCCAAACTTGAAGAAACACAGTTTATAAGTTACAATAAAAAAAACAATACCTATTGGGTATTGTAACTCGTGTCAGAGATTAGGCCAAAAAATTAGCCTGTGTACACCACAACTTGAAGAATAGAATAAAATTAATTAATCTGTAACAAAAAACTCAGGAAATGCATGATAAAAAATTAGGCTCAATTTGAAAAAATATGAAAGATAATAGAGTCCACAAACTTATGTAATAAGAATGATAAGAATCAAGAATCCATACAAGAAAACTAGAGGGAAAACACACTTGATATAACCGAAGAAAGATCACCAACACAATCCTGGAGCTTTCACAACAATTAACCAACAAAACCATATTATTTAACTCCCAAAATAACCCAGTCAACATATGAGAGATTAGAGAGGAGAAAATAATGAAAAAATCCTGAAAGGAAAATATTATAGGACTGGCAACATGCCTTTGTAAATACGTGTTTTCCAGAACTCTTCAAATGCAGAGGGGAATGCGAACGCAGACCATAGGGGGAAAAGCCTCCACGATAATGGTTAGGGGCCCGCGATTGGGAAAAAAAAGGAGAAGACCTATGTGAATATGCCCAAGGGCTCATATACACGGACAAGGCACTGTGACGGTACTTTTGACAGTAATTTAGTTAAATAACATCTACTACAAAAGTCTCCAACCAAGGGCTTGGAATATTATTCGATGCATCTTTTGACATCCGCATGAAAATGACTTTTTAAATTAAATGGTAATAATGCAACAGCCAATAGAGGTTTTTAATAAAAAAAGAGACTCTGTCCCAAGCTGAATCAAAAGGAGCCAAATTAGAACAACCATACAACCCTCCAGACTGAACACATGCACCTCAAAAAGTGTACTTATAACCCTACTAGAACGAAATTGATATTCCAGAGACAATACAAGCGTCAAAATTATAATTCGACCCTCCGATCACCAAAAGCCACCCCAGGATCTAAAATGAACTCAAGCTGAACAAAATCATCCCAAAACAGCTCAAATTCAAAAAAAAAAATGTTGGGACTTAAACCTATGGCTGAACTAGACTAAAGTCAGCATTCTAGAGTTAAGGAAATGGTCAAAATTTGATTCTTAGCTCATTTACTAAGAATTTACTCTCCAGTTCTACTATTTTTGGTTAATCTTTCAAAATAAGGAAACTGAGGTAACAGACAACAAAACTACCAGGGAACTGAAATATGGGTCCAAACAAGCTATAAATGACATGAGGAATCTATAGGGAATATATGAATGCCAAAGCCATGCTGAGACACAATAATAGTCTGGGAGGTCATTATAGTGAGAAAATAGCTCCATATTTCTCATTAGCGCAGTCGTGGAAAATGTATATATAATAGATAAGAAATCACTTTCCAATTATCATACTATTAAAATCCTAATTACCTTTCAACAAATTAATTCTTTCTCGTAACACAAAATAATCAATAGTCTAAATCGGCTCTAAAGCCACCAGCTAAGTCTAGGAAATAACAACTAAACTCTAACCATGATAATGCTCAAAATTACACTTCAAACCCAATATAAAAGTGTATCTAGATATTTTCAAATATAAATACTCTAAAAGGAGCCAGCGGGATCAATACCAAAGGGAGAAATATGCAATATGCGAGGCAATCGAGTAAGAACGGGAACTAAAGTGTCATAACTATAACTTGAAAGGATATAACACAATATGGGGGTATAAGGATAGAATAATGTATGAATTATGGACAATGGCTGATCAATGGATTCATAATGCAAATATATGAAGTAACAAGACTAGGGAAATTTATGTCATCAACATTCCATGGTAGTTAACAGATAATAAACAGTTATAGTCCTATAATTCTTCGTAAGTGCAGAGTTACGTATAAATTCAATGATATTTGCGTAAGTGTTTCTCAACCTTTAATCCTAAGTATATCTGTTTTACACCAGGTTAGAACTATGAAATAGTGCATTGTCTTTATCATGGTAACTCGTGATGATTACTCTTACTACAACAACAACTATTAGACGAGGGTTAATGCCCCAAATTTCATAGGATAATCTCAACTCCTAGTTTCAACTGCAGGGTTAGTGCTAGTTAAACCTAGGTAAGTTCTAGTGCTCACGACCACTGAAAATTAGTCAATACGTAAAGATTACATTTACATACACTCTTGAAGATGCAAGAACTAAAACATTCATAGAAATTATTGTAGAATAGTTAAAACAAAAGCATATGATTATATTAAAATTCCAAATCCAAATCTAAATATTGCATGAATTACGACTACAAGATTTAAAAAAGAATAAAAGTCTACACACTAAGAATAAATAATGAAAATCTAGAGAAAAAGAGATGGGTAAAGAATATTGCAATACAAAGCTCCAAATCTCTAACCCTAGGTGTAGATATTAGGTTCTAAGCTTCCCTGTGATGTGTTTTTACCCAAAGACTTCCAAATATCTGCCCAATATTATTTTGCAAATGACCTAGTAGGATTTATATAGAGTTGGACCCTTATATGTGAAGTTCTACTTTTACCCAGGGAAGCAGATGTCGCTTTATCAGTCAAAAGTGTTGATTTATCGGTACTAGCCAATTTATTGGCACAGATAACGAATTTATCAGATGTTTGACTTTATTGACTTAACCGATAAATCGGTCATTAGTCTGGTTTATCGGGTCCGACAGTAGTTTTCTTACAACTTTCCTTCTTTAATTTAAGCTCATCTTTGGCTTTGTTTTGCATTGTTTCATTTCTGATCACTTCCATACTTTGATGTCTTGACATATAACAAATTCACACCATAATTAGCCTTTAATCGTGAATAAAGAGCATGAATATATAGCAAAAGTGATCATATAAAATGGTAATTTCACCACTCATCAACACCCCCAACTTAAATATTTGCTTGTCCTCAAGCAAACAAAGTCGAATATAACACGAGGACATTATAAATACAACCTTGATGAGAGCTCAACAATCCAACTCTACATTCTCCTCAAATTAAGAATGAAGATCATGGCTTTGGTTGGTAACAATAAGTGGTACGCAATTTACACTCTTTTTGCAATAACTCCCTCTGTATCAGAAATGCAACCTCAAGCATGTAATGAAAAAATTAAAATAATCAAGAAACAACAAATATTCAAGATGTGACTCAAGGATAATAATATTCAAATTACATTCTTTTGTCTCATTTTTGGGTTTTATCAAAATCACCAATATATGATAATTTACGTGTCCTCATAAGAAAGAAAGTCCCAAAACACTCCACATATATACAAGATCATGAGGGACGAATATACAAAACTCACACTCAACAAAGAAACTAAAATGTAAACAAATGTCATACAATAAGCTTGCCCTTATTTTCAAATATTACCAATCAAAAGCACTTAGTTGAGAATCCCAAAGGTGTTAGTTAAGCTTGTAATGTAAGGAAAGGGTATAGTAGGTAACTCATTTTTGATCAAGTGACTATACCTTTCCAAAATGCATTCAAAATCCATGACCTCACCTCTTTTTTCAATTGTCCACTCATTCAGGCATAAGCCCTATTTTACTCATATCATCATTCCTTTTTTTTTCTTTAAAACGACTTTGTGATATCCACCTTTAACCTAGTTGTAAAATTAGGCTAAAGGCGCAATATTCACCACTAGATCAGGGCCAAGACATAAGTTCACCATATAATTTGGTGTGATGCTTCTAACATAGGCACCCTCAATCTAGGTTACAATGCCCAGTTGAGGTACACAACATCGAACAAAGAACTAGAGCCAAAACAAAGTAATCTTACTAATTGAAAAAAACAAGGAAATACTTTTGCTATAGCATGATGTGCTCATTTACCTTTTTTTTTCTTCCCCTAAGCTAATTTCCTTGAGCAAAAAAAACTACCCATCCCTAACTTAGGGTCTTGGCCTAAGTTGTGGACCAATTAACCACTCCTAATTCCTCTAATTTCAACACCCCAAACATAGGTGATTTTCCAAAGTTGTATGAACCTTCGGAGAAGTAGGTTCAAAAGAAGGGTATATGTTCACAAAGGGTTTTGTCTTGTAATGTGGGTGATCAAAGAAAGAGTTAAAAGGCTCAAACAGGGTGCAACTAGATCACTCACTCTTGGGTAAATAGACTAGGGCCTTTTATGAAAGTTTTCACTCAAATCATGGCCAAAGGAAATTTTCTCAACTTCACACTTTCAACATACAATAAAAGACTATAAAATTCTAGATAACACAAGTGTCACAAATGAATTATAGACTAAGCTGACAACACTTGGCCTACAAATTATTAATGAGAGTTCAATCATTATTCCTAAATGAGAATAAAAAGAGATATACACTACTAACTAGTAAATACAGGAGTCACAAAATGAGTCAAAGTGTTGTTCCAAAATTATTTCACCATGCAACTTGACATCGCCAAAATATTATTTTAGAGGGTTATGTACATTATGCAACTACTTTATTAGTATCAATCAAGCCAATGTAAAATGCACACCATTCAACTATAACTCTATCTGTACAATAAAATAAATACTAATAAACCATTAAACTAGGAAAAAATGACAAATAAAAGTAAACCTAAACATGCTAGTTTTACTAGATAGCATGTTTGGGGGAAAATAAACATGGTAGCAAAAACCCTCGAACGAATCAAAATAAACTAAAAGAAGATTAAATAACTAAAAAAAATAATCCACAATAAAATAATCAATGAAAATACACACTAATCCATAATTCATTTCATAAATGTCATAAATATTACAAGAAAACTTTAAAGCCCGACAAGGGACAAAACAAAAACATTAAATACAATAATATCTAGTAATACCCAACAATACTAAGCATACCCACCCCGACTTAAGTAATGTCAGTGTCCTTACTGCCTAGCTCAATAACATAAGAATATGAAATGAATAAAAGAAAGGGGTAGAAGTACCCTGAGTTGTATCACTGGCTCCCGTCACTTTTAGTCTCCTCCTCCCTATCATCATCGTTATTGTCCTTACTAGGCAACCAAATGGGTGCATCATCATCACCTAGTATGGCTATAGGAAGTGGGTCTCGGGGTTTTAGAACTTCCCATAATGCCTTTAATTTGGCTCTCCTCTTCTCCCTTCACACTATCTTTGCATGCGAGGTACTCATCTCTCCATGTGCCTTAGCTAGGTCCTTCTAAGCCTTTTCCAGTGTCGCTAAGTGAGCCCTATGCTTCTTATGCTTGTCTATATACCTATCAAATTAATCACGTGAAATAGAAGGTCCCTGCAAAGTCGCAACTCATCCTTGTAAAAGCTTGTCGAAGAGCCCCGGATCATCCTCATCTCAGTTGAAATATTTTCAAAAAGGCCTGAGGCTAGAGGACTATCAAAGGTGGCTTATAGGAATGCTTCTGATGCCTTCTTCCTTTTTCTCCCCTTTCTAATAAAACCCTATCTTCCCTTCTTTAGTGATTTTATCGATTTTCCCAAATCTATCCATGTGTCATCCGGTTCAACCCCAGCTCCATTTGAACTGCATAACTTGGTGATAAGAGAAGGAAATATTAACATAGGGTTATTATGATTTTTGTACTCTCTGAGTTCTTGGAACATCATGTAGCCAACATTGATAGGAATGTCGTCCATAAGGAATGCTACCATTAAGGCTCCAGAAAGGTATGTCAAATAAGTTTCCAGATGGAGAGACTCGGTTGTATATAATTGATATCCAAATCCTTGCTTTCGTTGTGAACTCTTTTGCAGTAATATTCCTTTTTGTGGCTCCCCATTAAACGTCCTTCCCAAGATAAAGCTTCAGCACTAGCCAGTTGCTTGTTGCATAGTCTTTCACTCTAAATAAAGCTAGTTAATGGTCAGGTATCCCATAGACTATGTTAATTGCCTCTACTAAAAAATCGACCATCTTACCCTGAATCTGCACAACTGGAGATGAGAGAGTAACCTCACTAAGGTTTGCAAAGAATTCCCTCACCCAAGACATATTAGCCTTGTAAGGATCTTGAGCAAAACACATCCAGCTCATGGTTCTGAGCCTTTAGTAAAAGTATGGGTGCGCCTCACCGACATTATCAAGTTTGATTCCTTTTTCTAAGAAAAATTTTTCCTTTACAAGTCTTCATAATATTAGACTTTGCATTCAACAGAAAGAAACCGATGCTGATCAAAGTCCGTTGCAAGTTCTGGTTCATTAAGGACGTCAGTAGAAGTACTGGGATCCATAATCGACTTTTGTACCTGAAATATGACTTACAATTATGAACTTTATTTTAACACATTCAATGCAATGTTTTGTGTGTTAATTTGTAATGACCCTTAAGGTCATTTGTTATGAATACGCGTTATCTTGCATCCTAGAGCATTTCGGTAGTTTCCTCGAGTCATTTATGACTTACTGGGACCAATAGTTCGGATCCCTGGCAACTCGGTCGAGAATTATCTCAAATTCAATGTTTTAGAGCCTTAAA
>JBDJHY010284749.1:0-10155 GCA_039654485.1 Withania somnifera
AGTGGTTTTAAGGATAGCCGTGGAAGTGGTCATCGTCATTTCTATGGTATGCTAGATAAACCCAAGGAAAATGCCATTGATGCTATTGTAATAAGTACTATCTCATTGTGTTATCAGCTAGCTTTGACTTTATTTGATCTAGGCTCTACTTGATCCTATCTTTCATCTTATTTTGATCTATGATTAAGTATGGCTAGTGAGTCATTATTAGTATCCACCTCAGTAGGTGATTCTTTAGTAGTTGATCTTTTGTTGAGATCCTGTTCTATGATTATTTGGAATTCTAAGACTTGGGTTGGGTTGATACTATTCGATATGGTTACTTTTGATGTGATAATAGGAATGGACTTGTTATTCCCTCATAAAGAGGTCATGGATTTTCATGCCCAGACTGTGACCTTAATTGTGCCTGGTACATCCTCAATAATGGGACAGGGTTTTGTTAGTCGCATACTGACATATTTCTGTTTCATATTTGTACTTCTTACTAATTGAGCATGGATTAAGGTATGTTCTTTCCTAATTTTCTTGATTCTTCATTATTGATATCCAGTTATTTAGTAAATTTATTTATCTTATCTTATTATCTAGCTTATATATGCGTTCTACTTGTTTGATTTGTCTTCCTATTTCCTTTTTTATCTCTTTCATTAGCCCAGTCGGTCGATGATGTCTACAGGTACCCGTTGTTTTTGTAGTCATACTGCACTTTTGCATCTTTTTGGCGAAAACTAGAGAACGAGTGGTCCACGCTAATTTCAAATTTTGAGATGTGATTTTATTGCTGAGGTAGATGATGTCGTCTAGTGTCCGAATATTTTGTATTTACCTTTCATCATACTTTCTTTGCTCCTTTTTCACAAATTATGCATTTTCTACTTCAAACATTGTACTTTTATTTTAGTAACTCTTGTGGTTGTTTCTATGTTTTGGGGTTCAACATGATTTAGACTTTTATTTATCCCTTTTCTGGATTATGTCTTGTCTTCCATTTTAGTTTATTGTTCTTGCTTTGTCCCCTTATTGGATTGTTTTCCTATGATAGGGTGTAGATGCCCTCGTAACTTGAGAGATTGGATTGTGATATTTGGCACTCTTGTGATTTTTATATGATTAAGATAGACTTTTAAAAACATAATTATGCATGAAAAGTGTTCACTATTCAAGGTTTATTTATAATTTTATGTAGAGTTGTCCATTTTAAAGAAAAGATTTCAAGTTTATCTTTTATAACAAGGATGAAAAAATTGTGAACTAAGACTCCAATTTTTATGTTTTCAAGGGAGTATAATATTCTAATACATGATTTAGAACACATTAGGGATCAAAGGCTCAAGGGTTGATGATTCATTAATTAATGAAGCAAGATATGCTGAAATAAAAGTTTTAATGAGCTATGTATATATATTAAGTTTTAAGTAGACTATTGAGTACTGAAAGAACAAGGGTTTAACCAATGTGAGTTCCATAACTATGTCGCCATCAGAGGATTTTACTAACCCCAAATCACCGAAGAACAGTGAAAATTTCCTAATGAATATTTGGTGTTAAATTTAGGCTGTTAAACCTCTATATTTTAGTATAGAGAAAGCACACTGACTCCATATTGATTGTCTGGTTTAGTGTCGGTTAAAAGTAACTCCCACCATTGAAAATAAGGTTTTAATTATGGTTCATATGACATTATTTTTGTATCATAATTCTATAATGATTTCAAATATGCATAATCTAGAACCTTTATATTGTTTCTCTAAACTTAATCTATTTTATTGCCTAATAAACCCTTTTATTTAATAAATATTATTGTATACTTTTATTACTATTCATTTAAAAAATGTAATTTATGTGTTTGTTTTTTTATTATATTCCTAGTACCTTCACTGATTGCATATTTTTTATCAATATTTTTCATGTGATGTAGATAAAGGTGATTGCTCTCAAACGCATGGATAACCATACCCTGCCACTAGTTTAGTCTTGGTGAGTCCTCATCATCCTAAACACTTAGTGGTTGAAGTTTCCATTATATAGTTACTGGTTTAAATTTTGTAGGGTACTTGTCCCAATAAAGTAATTTTAAAAGTTTTCGAGACTCTTTTAGACAAAATTTATTATGTTCTTACGTCAGCCCTTCGGTTTTGTATAATGTACCTCAAGTTCATTTTCATGACTTATAAAATTTTGCTGTGTTTAAAGCATCTTGGTGACTACCCCAAGTCATTGGTAACTTTCTAGGACCGATAGTTTTGTTCCCTAGTAGTTCCATGCTTAATTTATTTATAATTATATAGCTTCATTGGGTCTTACTCATCTTATATGATCCCGAATCTTATTTTCATCAATTCTATTGAGTCTAGAATGGTGATTACATAAATATTTCATATATGGATTGTGCAAATCAGACTTCCTATCCATTTAGAGCCACATTATTTCAATTTAGGTTCGTTATGGATCAACGGGTCATGATTGCTTGTCCTTGGATGTGATCGCATAGTTCAGGCTAGTGTGTATCACAATCATGGGGCTGGGGTCCATGATATTTGTAGTTAAGGAGGCAAAAGGTCATAATCGCATGACCTATTACATGGCTGCGTGAACTCCTAATAGGTCTATGTAATGTCTTTTCCTTATTTTATTGATGAGTTCCTTATTTTCCCAAAAATTATCTCAACACAAGATCTTAAATTAGTATGGATTAAGGTTCTAATTGAAGTTTTGATTCATGTAAAGTTGTTCTTGCTATTCTACAATTGTTTACACTAGGTAATTCTTTGTTTCTCCTTTAATTGTAAAGTTTTTCATATTACATAAACTTTACATGCTTGTTTCTTCATTTTCTACCACTAATTTAAGCCAATTTTGCACCACATCATGTATCAACCGTGTTCTACATGCTAGTTCAATATTGTATTTCTTCAAGCTACGAGGGTTTAAGGACCCATTTTCAGTTTGAATTTCGATCTCATTATTTCTATTGCAATATGTATCTTGATTTACTCATCATTACTCATGTATTATATTTTTTCTAGACTCATATTGTGCCGAACTCATTTGTGATTCTAAGCTTCTTGTAATTTTTTTGAAATTTGAGGTTTTAACCGACTCTAGGTAGACTACGGTATACTTTATTCAGACTAGGTATCAGTGAAGTATATGTATGGTAAAGTTCCATCTTGGTGCTGGGATTACTAGTTGATGCTTCACTATGTTTATTCTTTTGTATTGTGGCCTACTTAGATGACTTGAAGCTTAATTACTTACTTGGGTCTATGATTCCCTACCTATGTGTTCGACATCGATTGTGCAGCATAGTAAGGTTGGTGGAGGATTATATACATTGGTACGTACTTCACACTGACTCTGGAACATAGTTGAGCCTAGGGAGGGTATTAAACTAATGAATAGAGCTTAGCAGTTATCCCCTGGTTTATGCTGGTGGCTTTAGAGTTGATCCAGTTACGATGATAGTTCTATGTTTTGCATGAGGTATTACGTCTGATTAGTGTGTGTGCGGTCACCTTGCTATAGACAACCGGATATGGTTTTGCTAGATAGTTAATATCCATGTGTGATTATATTGTATCCTAGCCCGATGCAAGCCTAGAAGAGGGTTGTATTTGCTTTAGCTGTGATAGCTCCATTTTTTCCTTTGTATGGGTATGTACTTAGCCCTTAACTTGTATTCTGTAGGCAATTGTGGAATCTTTGGTGTGATTACTCGTGCCTCAAGATCATAGTCGAGCTAAGAGACGGTGTGCCTTATGACTAGGGATGGACAACCATTCTAGGGATTCCTGTTAGTAGCGTTAGACAAGTTTAGTCTATTCATTTATTCTATGTTATGAGCATGCATTATAATTTTATAAGGGTAACATGGGCTTGACAGTTTAATAAGCGGAAATTGGTTTTCCAATATTTATATTATATGTATCCACCACTGCTATGCAGTATAGAGATTTTTTTTCATACCACCTGATCTATTTTCACATTGACACTCTGATTTTTAGGCATTACCTAATTAGCAGCGATTTGATTTCTACTATGGTTCTGATTCTCCTATTTGTCCTGTCTTAAGGTTTATACTAAGATATGATATATGGGTTGAGCTCGAGTTTTTTTCATTCTACCTTGATGACTATTCCAAATGTTACCATTTTAAACTGATTTTGTACGTGTGATTAGATCCCTCCATGGACCCTCTGACCATTGATGGCTATTCTTGAGATATTTCTATTGGGTATGATCTATAGCTTGGGGGAGAGGTATACTGAAATAAGAGGGATATGTATACAGGGAAGCTTCCATGGGTCTACTCTTGGAAGAGTATTTGTACGGGGAAGGTGTGTACGAGTGCTATATACTTTTCAGCACCCCTTTGCATGCATGCGTATGGATTTGTTTCCACTCCTCGGGGTTTACGTGGGAAGTACCGTTGGGTTACTTATATGTTGAGTGTTGTTTTCTTGCTAGGCTTGATGAATGCTCTTCCATGTTTTTGAAAACATTCATTTCCTTAGTTATTAATACGTTCAGTGTTTGCATTCCATGTGCTCCTCTTTCTCTTATTGATCCTTCCCTGCGCATGTTATGTTGGAGCTCCAGGTAACTGTTATAATCAATAGAAAAAGCCCAATCTCAACATTCATTCACACTTTTTAACTGATCCTGCACATGATAGTTGATCATTCACCACACTTACGAATTATTATTGTAGTCATCCCTTTTCTATTGTTCATTATGTGCTACGGTCCTATTTTCTTACGATCGCTCTCTACCTTTCTTATGTTTACTTTTTTCTTGCCGGTGTATGATGGCTACTGGGTACCCATTGTTTTTTGTCCTCATGCTACATTTGCATTTTTTGTGACAAATTTTTAGCACAACTCATCACAGCTAGCACGATCGTGCGTGCTATTTTTGTGGTATTTCAGGAGATTCGGTGAACAGTCTATGTTAATGTTAGTTGGTTGTCCTAATGTCTTCACATCTTTTCTAGTTGGAATCTCTATAACTATTGCATAGTTTTTGGCTCCGTTGTGGGTTGGATTTTGTAGTATTATAGATATAGATGATCGATATCCGCCACACTAGGTTCTGGGGTATTTACTTTATATTATGTATTATGTTTCTCCTCCTTTTTATTTTTTTTTTCCCCATTTTATTTCTTTTGGTACTTGATGCTGGCCCATTGCTACTTGCTTTGTTCCGGATTTAGGCTTATCTACAGGTGGGATGTAGACGCCATCACAACTCGTTTTTCGGATCGTGACATCTTAGTTTTTGATATTCGAACTTTTTTTCTAGATTTCTAAAGTGTTAATTATATTCCACTATTATGGATTTAACACAAGAGTATATTGTGCTAATTTTGTATGCCATGGGTTAGCTTTGGACAATTTGTGGTTCCATTTACCGTATCACCCAAGGTGTAGACTCTGGACATGACAAAATAAAATTAAAAAAATTGCATAGAAGTAACCAACTGAGAACTAATGTACTTTTACCTAAAACATGAAATAAAAATTTATTATTAAATTTGTACCCCCAAATGATCCAAAAAAACTAAAATGTACAAAAAGAGAAAACTTACAACATGACCAAGAGTCTTGATAGTGGAAGAGGAAGTAGAAGAGAAAACATATATTTTTTATTTTTCTTCCAGGGGAAAAATAAAATCGGTGTTCGTTTATTTTTGGTATCAAAATGAAGGAAAAATGGTATGTTGAGGTTTTCATAGAGAAAGAAAAATGAAAAGTAAACTAGGATAGATAAGGTTGGAAAATTCCATAGCTTTAATAGTTGTTTGACAGAGAAATCAATGCAGGGTTATTAGTCTAAGAAACTTTGGAATCAAGAAATGTGAAGAGCTATCAAAATAGGAGTTATAATGATACGAGCATGGAAGGAACACAAGCTTCGAGACCCTTTACAAGAAGCCAAGCTAAGAATTGAAGGTCTTGCAAGCAATGATGAAGAAATGGGCTGTATGGGAAACAATGTACAAAGCCCAAGGGATAATTTACAACAT
Source organism: Withania somnifera (assembly GCA_039654485.1). Classification (NCBI taxonomy): domain Eukaryota; kingdom Viridiplantae; phylum Streptophyta; class Magnoliopsida; order Solanales; family Solanaceae; genus Withania; species Withania somnifera. The sequence continues at coordinate 6,029 of JBDJHY010284749.1, forward strand.
TTGTGCTTGCAAAATACCAACAATTGAAGCCCAAGAAGGACCTAAAACAGGCGGCTATGAAGAAGTCCAAGAAGGGATTAAAATCAGCCCAAAACAAGCCCAAGTGGAAGATTCAAGCCCAAGGGAGGTTGACCTAATCCAATTCAATGAAGGAGAACAAATTTCACTCCAATTAGAAGAGGGGGGCAGATTCAAAACCCTACCTAGTCCAACTCTACCACTTTGGGGGCACTACCTAGGCTATAAATAGGAGGTTTCTTTCAAAGAAAAAAGATAAAAAATTTGATGAATATTGTAAGCATTTGGCTAATTATAGTTTAGCTTTATATTCCATAGTTTATAGCTTAGTTGAGTGATTAGAGGTGGATTTCTTTAGTTGCTACTTTAACTTTTTTTATTCAATTTAATCGAAGGTATTTTTTTTGAGGATTCACGTTTGTATTTGATTATCTTGATTGTTTTCTTCTTCGTTTCTTGGTTCAATTGGGAGGTGAGGGTATAAAGTCCCTTGTTGCTTATAAACCGGTAAATCGTTTAAGTTTTCACATATCTTTTGTTTTGTTTCTTTCTTTCTCCAATCTTAAGTTGTGATTCATAACCCGAATTTCATTAGTATAACAACTAGAAATAAGATCAGACTAAGTTATGCAAATTTAAAGTGGAGGTAGATCTGGTAGCCAAGCTTCTACAAAGAGTCAAGTAAAATGAGGAAGTTGATCAAATGGGAGAAATTGAATCCAAATGGATTCAGATTCAATATGACTACATGAATAAATATTGTAGGGAGCGTTGTCTTCAAGGTCACGATGAATGAGAACGATGGATACTATATCCATAAATGTATAAAAATAAGGCAAAGGAGGAGGAGACAAAAGACAAAGCTGAAAGAACTGGCAGTACAACCAATAGGACAAAGGTGATAATAAGTGGTAAAGTGGTTAGAAATATGGGTAACAATCAAGGATGGAATAAAAGAGAGAACAAGTACAAAAAGGATATGACAGGAAAAATTATAAGAGAAATTGAAGAAGATACTAACCAATTATCCATTTGCAGTTTTACAAGGGGATGAAAAAATAGGAGAAGTTGGTGATAATACCAGTCAAGTCGACCTAACAAAGAATTATGATCAAGACAATAAGGGAGAAAAAATATCAAGAAGTAAGGAACCTACACACTTTGAAAGACAATGAAGCAGAAAAGCAGGAATGGAAGCAGGACCAACAAAGAAATTTAAACAAAAATCAGAAAGGAGAAAAGGGCTCCCAATTCAGAGAGATACAAAGTAATAAGTCGCAAGAAGAAGATACGATGGGTTTAATAGAGACACAAAATGAGGCAGCATGAAGAAGATGATGAAATGGTTTAGGAAATTTAGCATATTAGCAAGACAGTGACTTGTGTCTAGGCATGTGGAACATTTGAGGATTGGAGGCAAGAAACAAGAACATTTCAAAGTACCTTTATAAGTACAAACACGGAGTAGCAATGGGAAGCCTACATATAGTGGCCAGTGATTGAAAAAATATTCTTTTAGAATATAGGGTCAGTTAGGACCCAAAAAGCCTTTGAAAAATTAACTGATCTTAATAAAAGGCATCATTACTCTGATATAGCTTTTATGGATCCTTTTCAAGGCCCACGAGAGCTAGATCAATACATAAGAAGGCTTGGAATGGATTATACAACAACTATTTATATAAATAAAATATGGATTTTCTGGAAGGAATGATGGACTGGCAATATAATTAAGGATGGAATACAATAAATGATGATTTAGTTTGAGAAGAACAGTGCGAGATTCATGATTACAACTGTCTATGCAAGATACAATGCTTTAAAATAACTAGAATTATGATATGAGTTGGTAGTTCAAGAAAAAAACAACTATCAACCATGGGTAGTGGCTGGTGATTTTAATTTCACACTAAATTAAGAGGAAAATCTTGGAGCTCTACTATTCACTAAATTTTAACCTATAAAATTTTGCTCAATGCCTCAATAGTTGTGCTTTTAAGTAAGATTAAAATAGTGGGAGAAGGTTCACATACTGAATGTCAGGATAGAATATTAAGTAATTTTTTAAAAATTAGATAGAGTATTGGGTAATCAGGAGTTCATGGAACTTTTTCCAGTAAGTGAAGTTCAACATATGATCAGACAGGGTTCAGATCATGCACCACTCCATATATACTGTTCTGTGATAAAGGAGAACCTATTAGAAAGACTTTTAGGTTTCTTAACCTTTGGACTAAATACAAGAATTATCAAGAGGTGATAAGGGAGAATTTAAAGATTAACTTTAGTGCAATTCCCTTTATTGAAGTACATGCAAAACTGAAAAAGGTAAAATTTGCTTTAGTAAACTAGAGCAGGAAAACATATGGGAGTATATTTTAGAGGATTGTCACACTCGAAGACACCATAAAAGTGAAGGAGATACAACTGGAAATGCCTCCCAACCGAGAGAATATGATTGAGCTTCGCAATGCTAGAGTAAAACTAAGAGGATATTTGTATTTGGAGGAGGAATTTTGGGAAGTAAGAAGTTGGGATGAGGTGGTTTTCTGAAGGTGATAAGAATACTTAATTCTTTCATTCATATGTGAGAGGAAGAAGGAAGAAACTAAATATTGCATAAAGAATCTTTAAAAATTCTTACATTAAACCAGGAAATTGGTGAAGTAGAAGTGGAATTTTTTCAGCAACAATTTTAGAAGATAGAGGACAAAACACAATATGTCATGCTTGAAACCATTTCAAAACTAATTTCCGGGGAATAGAATGAGGAAATTGTAAGCTGCCAAATAAAGAGGAGGTCAAAAGAACAATCTTTGATTTTAGTGGAGATAGTGCTAGTGGACCAGATGATTTTTTAGGGATATTTTTTCAATCAAGTTAGGATATTATAAGGGAATACATCATAAACATGGTGAGAGAATTCTTTTATGCACAAGAAATTTCTAAATTTTTTACCCACATAAATTTAGTTCTTATCCCTAAAAAGAAGAAGGTGAACAAGTTCACAGATCTAAGACTAAACAACTTGAGTTGTTTGCCAATAAAATAATATCTAGGGTAGTACATGAAAGGTTGGTAGGGGTGCTCCATCATATCATTTCCACAAATCAGACAAGGTTCATAAAAAGAAGAAGTATCACATAGAATGTTTTTGTAGCACAAGAGATCATTTGGGATATAAATAGAAGATGCAAGAATCATAATATGGTGGTGAAACTGGACATGACAAAGTCTTATGGCAGAGTGTCATGGATTTTATTGACAAAAGTTTTAAGATAGTTTGGCTTTTTAGAGATCATTATTGACATGGTTTGTAGACCGATAAATAATTGATACTCAGTGCTTGTTAATGGACAAGTATTTGGTTTCTTCAAGTCTACTAGGGGTTTAAATCAAAGTGATCCATTGTCTTTTATCTTTTTTATTATCGTAGAAGAAGTTTTGTTAAGAGGATTGAATAAGCTGAATAAGGATCAAGATTTTAACGGGTATGGATTTCCAAAGTAGAGTCCATAAATTAATCACTTATCATATGTTGATGACACCATCTTGTTTTGTATATAAAGATAAGAGATCAGTCAAGAAGATGATGAAGGTACTTAGGGATTACGAGAACACTTCAAAACATATGGTGAATTTGAATAAAAGTCACTTCTACATCCATGAAAACAACCAAATTGTAATAGGACTAGACACAAGGCTCATTTCCTTTTATCTATTTAGACTGTTCAATTTTGTATGCTAGAAAGAACAACTCTCATTTTGAAAAACTAATCAGTAAAATCACAAAGAGATTGGTGGGATGGCAGAACAACCTATTGACATTTGGTAGTAAGTATATTCTTATTACATATATTCTGTAACTAATTGCTAATATGTCTCTTGTCGGTAATGAATCTTCCCAAGAAAACAATAGATAAACCTCTTAACATCTTTGCAAAATTTTTTTGGAGCAATTTAAGGGAAGTGAAAGGGAAGCATTAGGTGGCGTGGACTGATTTATGTTTACCCAAGGAATGAAGGGGGGCTTTTATTTTTTCATTAATCCAATCCCCGTTCACATTCACCATATGTTTTTTTTACTCACAAAAATGGTGCCTTTAAAG
>JBDJHY010284760.1:0-10155 GCA_039654485.1 Withania somnifera
TCAATTCGTCCCTGAGAGTGAGATGAGTCGTAGGAATTCACATTGCCTTTTACGGCTTGGAATTTCGAATAAATGTATTGGGCAATGCCTTTCTTTTCTTGAATTCCAAAATTCTCCACCTTTTCTCAGCTTGACACCTACTTTAGAACTATCCTTTTCGTCGTACGACAAAGATTTTCGGCTAACCCAGCACCAACTCTTCAATAGATTTCTTGCTGGAGTTCCGTCCTTTAAGCCAGGGAAGAGTTGAGATTTCGTTTTTTGTCAGAAGTCCCCTTGTGGAAGGCTGCTCATGACGTCTTACGCTCGCCAGTCAAACAACTCACTGACACGAGTGATAAGTTTGATTAGCTCGATGGGATGTTCTAGCTTTTGATCCAGGAAGGATCTGACTAGAAAGTCGTCTTGCTGATGCGATAGTCCTCTGGGTATGGCCACATTCGATTCACCCAACACGATCATCCGGGGTGAACAAGAATTGGGGATCGGATGCGGGCGAAATTCCCGCCAATGGCTAAGATGTTCAGTCGACTCCCTTCCCCTTTGTGGGGGTCCCGACCCCTATGAGTGAGCAGAAAAGGGAGGACGAAAGAGGCCCTGGTGAACCGTCATAATTAGTGAACAAGTGTAAGCTTCGCTGCCCGACAGTATGGAGTACTAACCACACCGAGGGACAGGCCCTGAAGCGTTTGCACATTAATAAATAAATAAAACAAACAAAACATGTTAATCTATGCATTATTACCCTATGTTCCCCAATATTTCCTCCTTTTTTGAGTTTATTTCTTTATTTAAAAGTATTTTGATATTAGGCATACCATAGCTCATATAAATGGTAATAGTAATTGAATACATTACTTTTTTTTATTTTTAATATATTTTAAACAACTATAAAATGTTTGAATAAAATGATAATATTCAAGTTATAGATACAAATTGAAAAACATACAAAAATTACTATAAGTTACCTTACAACATCAAATTTTATATGTTATATAAATTTCGAATTTTGTATAAATTATATGCCATATAAATTTCAAATCTAAAAAAATAAAGTTGTTTTATAAAAAATTATAAACTAAACATACAAGTTACAAAATTATCAATTGAAAAAAGAAATTGTAAATTATTTGTACAATAATTATAAAATAAAAATATTTAATAAATTAAAAACAAAAACCATCGCGGTTCATCCCGTCCCCGTCCCGGTCCATCCCTGTAAACAACAGGACGGTACGGGACTGGGATTCCGTCCCAGTAATCCCGTCCTGGTTCGTACCGGTACGGGTACCATCCCGGTTGGGACGATCCCGTTCTGTCCCGTCCCGATACTAGTTTTGCGCACCCTATATTAATTTATTTATTGATTAACTATTTATTTAAGTCTGTATACATTTATTTATCATAATTCTTTAAAATAGTATATGTAAACATAACTAATAACTTATTTATTTATCTCTCGATTTATTTATTCAGTTTAATAGTTCTATATTTTTTTCTTACTGTTTATTTCTTGTTGAAGTTGGGTTCAATCCAGTACTCTATACTCTTGCTCCATTCAACTTTGCCTATCTGATTATATACCACCCCTTAGTTTGATTTGTTGTTTGTCATTTGTCTCGAGTTTTGACTTGGTTTCTTATTTACTCCCCCAACCCCCCCCCCCCCTCTTCCAAAAGTATTCGTTTTGGTTTCTTTCTTTCTGAGAATTTCTACACTATTCTAGCAATAAATAACAATAAATTAGCTGCAACTTCATGCAACCCCTGCTTACTGTCAGCCATCTATATTTTTTACTTTTTATTTCTAGGTCCCCTTTCAGTTAACAAAATGTACATCAGAACTGAGAATTAAAATTTGTAATTTCAATATATTTGATGAACACATTGGATTTGGATTTCTAAAATGTGCAATAAGAATATGGATTTCTTCCTTTTTATGATTAAACTGTCTGGTTAAGCAATATCCTAATCAGCGTTTTGAATTATAAAATATAGATTTTTACTGTTACTATAGCAAAAAAGATTAACTTTACAAACTATATTAACAGTAAAACGTCCATTTGCAATTAACGCAAAAATATTAACTTTACACAATAATATTAACTTTACTAAATATATTAACACTAAATTCGCTAAATGCATGTAACTAACAAAAAACTTATAACTTTACACAAAACGTTAACATTAATAAATTTACACAAAACATTAACATTATAAAATATATTAACATAAATTCGGCAGATGCATGTAATTAACACAAAAGTACAAACCAAATAACAATATAACAACAAAAAAAAAAAATCATATGTGACACTTTCCAAAATAATAGGCGGAAAAATAAACTTGACAATCACCATATATATATATATATTACATCATTGTCCAAATCGCCTATTGTCCTAAAAAAAATACACAATGATCAATCTCAAAAGATTACCAACAATTTCTGCAAATAAATCTATCTTGTAAGAATGGATGGCATCAGTGAATCTAGAATAAGCACCTGCAAAACAGAGTCTAGAGTGGTCCCCGGGGTAATTCTCCGATGCTTAAGTTAGCAAAGAGCTTTTGAAGAGTGTATAAATATTATTTATAAATAGTATTGTGAGCATACCTTTGTCGTCTTACTTTCTGACTTTTATATCTGTTTCATGTAACTGCCACTTTAGTGGGCGCTGAAATCATGGCGTAATCCCCGTCGTGGTTATTTCCACTTTAAACGCATTAATAGTAATCAATGGATACTACAGGGTATCAACATGCATAAACACAGACAGCAAATCACTATGCAACCCCAAATTGGATTTAAAATAAGATGATACATAAGAACATGAGACCCAGGGTCAAATAAGGCGGATGCAGGTATAGAACACATAGAAATCAAACATGTAATCACTCTATTAGAGGCCTCAGCCTTAGGTCAAGCAGGAACAACATCTAGCTGGCGATCACCGCCATGTTGACCATCACCGCGACCACCGTCTCTACCACGCTGGCTACCACCTCTAGGACCACATTGTGCCCGCCTCTAGCTGGAGGAGGCACTGCTCTTACTGGCTGTGCAGCTACTGGAGCAGGATGGATGGCTCCCTTCTGAGGAAAGCACCTTACGTAATGGCCTACAAGGCCACACTCATAACATGGCCCAGATGGCCAACTCTGTCGGGCTCCTTTACCAGAACCCGCATGTCCACTCTACTGCGATGAACTGGCCCCTCTGTAAGGCTGTGCAGGAGCTGGAGATGACACCTGTAGTGATGCCTGCACTGGCCTACTAGACTGGCCCTGTGTCTGATAGAACTGACCGCGGCCCCCAGAATGGGACCCACTATAACCTCTCTGATGTCGTTGCCTCTTCTCGTTAAGCTGATGCGACTCACGATGAAGGGCTTCCATAGAATTAGCATGATCAACTATGGCCTGGTGTTGCGTCCAAACGCACACGCAAGTGTACACGATCATACAAGTAATATAGTGGCTCTTGCGAGCCGGATTGTCGAACCCTCAGGGACTTGTATTTAATTGATTCTCTTAATTAAGTTATAGAAGGATTTTGGTCCAATGTATTGATTATGATTTTAGAAGAGTATACTAAATTGATTTAAACTAATTTGTAATATAAACTAGAAAGTATATTGTATGTTACGATTAAAGAACTTTAAGATTTGTAAAGGTTCTAGGGCTATGGAATTACTCACACACACACATCTGAAATTTAATCAAGTAAAACTATTTTTCCGTTGATTGTTGAGTTAGGGGTTATTAATATGACGAAGGATGGATTGTCCATTAGCCACCTAATTAATCAAGTAATAACTACGCTAGATTTAGAGTGTTGTCGCTTATCATAACAACATTAAACTATCTTCCCTAAGTTACCCAAGTGAAGCAACTACGTACATGATCATGTCATAGTTAAGCTACTTATGTTCCTTTCCTAGAATTAAGGTTGGTAATATAAATGCACTCCTTCTATTCCAGTTCACTCAGACGGTTATCATATCAATAAAATAACAAGCTTAAGACTGCTTCTAAAAGTGGTTTGCAATTAGAAACGAAATTATAATAAAATAAAAGAGCAATCAATTTTATCGGAACAAAATAACATTACATTAATTATAATTCATCCGTGGTGTGCGAACCAAAAGCCTTAGAACAAGGGTTTTTAGCCCATACGATTTACAAATATCACGGAGTTCATAATTAATAAATACCATAAGATAAATGTATGATCAATCTTTACTTTTGATGCAATAGCAGTGAATTCATCCTAGGGTTTTCATCTTTCTTTAGTGATAGCCTCCTTGTCTCCACAAGTCAATCTCTTTTATTATGCCTTAAAAAAGCCTCTTAAGGGTTTCTGTCTTCGTTGGTAAACAGACTAAATTACCCTTAATAAGCCTATTTAAAACAAGGCCAGCCGCTACTAGTTAAGCTGGATCACGATAAGGATCACGACGTGATCCCTATTGTGATCAATACATTTATGCTGGAAATTCTTCTTTACTTCTTGACTTTCCTTTTCTTCACTTGTTTTCTTCCATATTCTCATAATCTCCTAAAAAAGATGCTAATCACATTGGTTAGAAGTATTTCCATATATTTACTATGAAACCATCATATATTATACGATTATTCTCAAAACAAAGTAAATTACTATGAGTTATGTGGCTTTTCGGTAGGTAAAACTGCCTATGATCAGTAGGTGCCATCATTATCTTTAAAATCTAGTCGTGACACTGTGTGGTTTGATTGTCATGCAAAGACCATTTCCTTAGCTATTGCTTGTTCATCTCTGATTGTGTACAGGGTTTTAGTAGTCGTACTCTGGCTAAATTTATTTCTTGCCTTTAGGCTAGGAGGTTAGTATGGAGAGGGTGTTTGGCATATTTAGCATATGTTCGTGATATTAAGGCTGACATTCCTACTCTTAAGTCTGTCCTTGTTGTTTCTAATTTTCTCGATGTATTCCCAACAGACCTACCAGGCCTACCACTAAAGAGAGATGTTGACTTTGCTATTGATTTAGAGATGGGCACTAAGACATTTTCTATTGCTCCTTATCATATGGCTCCTATAAAGTTGAGAGAGATGAAGGTTCAACTCCATGATTTATTAGATAAGGTTTTTGTTCCTTCCAACATGTCACCCTGTGGTGTGCCAATTATATTTGTAAAGAAGAAAGATGGTACTATGAGAATGTACATTGATTATACGAAGTTGAACAAAGTCATAGTAAAGAACAGATATCCTATTCCAAGGATTGATGATTTATTTTATCAACTTATAGGAGCCACAGTGTTCTCTAAGATTGACATGAGATTTGGTTACCATCAGTTATGGATTCAGATAGAGATATTCTTAAGTCAGTGTTCGATACTTGTTATGGTCACTATGAGTTTCTAGTTATGTCTTTTGATTCGACTATTGCTCCATCAGCATTGATGGATTTGATGCATAAGGTGCTTAATCCCTACTTAGACTCTTTGTGATTATTTTTATTGATGACATCCTGGTGTATTCACTCAGTAAGTCTAATCATGAGCAGCATTTGAGGTTAATCCTTTAGACATTGAGAGAACACAGTTATGCCACGTTATCAAAGTGTGAGTTTTTTTGGAGTCTGTTGCATTTTTAGGACATGTAGTATCCAAGGATGGAATTAAAGTTGATCCAATAAAGATTCAGGTTGTCCATGATTGGCCGAGGCCGACATCAATTTTTTAAATTCAAAGTTTTGTTGTTTTATTTAGTATTATCGATGTTTTGTTGAGGGTTTCTCTTTGATTGCGGCGCCCTTGACTAAGTTGACTAGGAAGGACTTTTCCATTCATTGGTTTGATGATTGTGAGATGAGATTTTCAAAGCTCAAGGAGATTTTGACTTCAATGCCAGTATTGACCTTGCTATTTGAGGTTCAGGGATTCTTCATATATTGTGATGCTTTGGGTGTTAGTTTTGGTTGTGTTATGATGTATCACGATCGAGTATAGGTAGCTTAGTGGCTAATGCCTTGAGCCTGAATACAGTCAGTATAGGTAGCTTAGTAGCCTTGTCAGGTTTAGAGAGGCCATTAGTGGTAGAGGTTCAGTTGTTGGCTAGTCAATTTTTTAGGATGTATCTATTAGACCCCAAGAGAGCGTTAACATGTGTTGATGTTAGGTCTTCTTTGTTAGATTAGATTCGGTAGTTGAAGTTCTAGGATGAGGGTTTGGTTGCTCTTCATTTTCATATATTAGCTAGAGAGGCCGGTAGGGCTTCAATTGATTTAGATGGGGCGCTCTGGTATGATAGTCTCATTTTCCTACCTCAGGTTGATGACTTGGTGTAGTTGATCTTGCAATAGGATCACATCTCTAGGTGTTCTATTCATCTTGGTGCAGCAAAGATGTACCATAATTTGCAATAATAGTATTGGTGGAGTGTGATAAAGATAGATCATGCTGTGTGTATCTCTAAGTGTTTAAACTGTCAACTGGTTAATTATGAGTATTCGAGACTAGATGGTTTGATGAAAAGGCTTTCTATTCCCACTTTGAAGTAGGAGTGGGTGACGATGGACTTTGTTTCTCATTTGCTTCAGACTAGCAGAGGGCATGATACCATTTGGGTCATTGTTGAAAGGCTGACTAAGTTAGCGGACTTGATTCCTACTCACTCCTCTTATAATGTTGAGTCCTCGTGAGGTTGTTCAGTTGCATGGTTTTCCTATATCTATCATTTTTATAGAGGTACCAATTTTACATCATAATTGTTGTGATCTTTTCAACGGATTCTAAGGTTTATATGAGTACTACAGTTCACCCAAAGACTAACGACCAGTCCAAGTGAATTATTCAAGTGTTGGAGGATATGTTGAGGGCTTGTGTAATAGACTTTAGTGGTGCTTCGGATCAGCATCTAGCTTTAGCAGAGGTTTCTTAAAATAATAGTTATTACTCAGACATTGAGATGGCACCATTTGAGGCATTGTACAATAGGTGGTATAGGTCGCCTATTGGTTGGTTTGATGGCTTTGAGGCCAGAGTCCAGTCTTCAGATCTATTGCAGGATTCTCTAGAGTAGGTTTTAGTTATTCAGGATAGATTGATAGAAGCACAAAGTAGGTAGAAGAGTTACATTGATCGTAGGCTTGATTCCTTAAGTTTTTGAAGTTTGTAAAGAGTGTTTCTATGGATATCTCCTATGCTCAGTGTGATGAGGTTTGGTAGCGACGCAAGCTTAGTCTTAGGTGTATTGGACCATTTGAAATCTTGGAGAGAATTGGTGATGTTTCCTATATGTTTTCCTTACCCCCATGCTTTTACTCGTTCATCTAGTGTTTCATATTTTGATGTTGCATCGATATATTCTAGATGTGTCTTATGTCATTCGAGAGGTTTCAGTAGAGCTGGATGAGAATTTGTCTTTTGTTGAGGAGACTATGAAAATTTTTGCTAGAGATGTTAAAAAGTTGAGATCTAGGAGATTCTGGTGGTTAGGGTGTAGTGGAGGCACTTTCCGATCGAGGAGGCTACTTTGGAGATCAAGAGTGAGATGCAGCAGCAGTATCCATAGCTATTTGAGACATTAGGCACTTTCTCTTCCTATTTATTTCTTTCTTTTACTTGTCTTTCAGGGAAGAAAGTACCTTTATAAGTGGATGTTGTAATGACCCTCATGGTCGTCTATGATAAATATGTGATTTTTTTCCTTCTAGGGAGTTTAAGTAGCTTCCCAAGTTATTTTATGACTTTCTAAGACCGGTAGTTTAGATCCCCGGCGGCTCGATTGAGAAATATCACGAATTGCTTATTTTAGAGCCTAAAACTAAGTACTAATTGACTAAAGTCAACTTACCTTCAAGATGAGCTCAAAATTAAATTATGGTTGTTCTTTTAGCTCAAGAATTCCAAACAAAGTCAATATTCACCTTAATTTCATATTTTGGAGTTTTCATTTCAATTTGTGCTCAATTGTTGATATTTGTTATGTTGAAGGGTTAAATTGGAGCGTGGGTAGTATTTTAGTGTTTGGAGTGTCATATCAGAATTCTAATGCTTCCATTAACTCTGGAATGGTGAATTTATGCTAGTTTGATCCTTGTTACATTTCCCAAAGTATCGGTGCTCTATTTGAGTTGGTTTTTGGAAAGTTGAAAATTTACTCATTTTGACTAAGTCTTGGTTAGGGGTCATTTTTCCTCAAACGACCTCTGAGGTCCATTTTATTAATTCTGCCAAGTCTGTGAGGCATTTTTCACATATAATACAATTTTTTTGCCAAAATTAGGCTCTGTTTCAATTCTGAATCCTTGGTTGAAATTTCTAAAAGTTATTATTTTGCTGGTGCAGGCATATATCGATTTATCAGTCGAAATGCCAAATTACCAGTGCTCGATAAATCATACACTTTACTGATAAATCTATGTGTGGCAATAAATTAGACAGTGTACCGAAAAGTAGATAGGTGCTGCTAAATTGGATACTTTGTACCGATAAATTAGTACTTGTCCAGATTTTCCAATGATAGGAGAGTGCCGATTTATCGACACAAATAGCCGATAAATTGGAACCTGAGGCTTATTTCTTCATCTTCCCACCCATTTTTGGTTCATTGTTTCATTAACGTTTCTCTTATTTTATCTCCACTTTTGGTGCAATTTTCTTTGGAAACTTTCCCAAACTTGATAGAAAAGTTCCTTGAAGCTCTCATACATTTTCCTCACCTTTGGTAAGTAATTTCATCCATTTAATTTCATAAAAATTAGAGTTTTTCCTCCATAGATGCCTTAGTCATAGGTTCTTGATTTCATCAAATATATCAAAGGTTGTTGAGTAAATTCCTGTTCATTGGGGTTACTCAACTTTTTAGTACCCTTTCCTTTTAAATATTCATAGTATAAATCCATAAAAGATCAAATAGTTAAAACCCTTTATACTCAATTTTCTTTTGCTGTTCATGGGGTTTTCCTTGCTCAAATTGTACTCAATTTTGGAGTACAAGTTCCTGTTCAATTCCAAGGAGCAGGCCTCGCAGGCCCATTTTAGGCCCAGTTCTGAACTCAGTTTTGTTGTTATAGTAACCTAGTACTGTTGTTTCATTCGCTTCCTCATTTGATATCTTTGTCGGCATCCGAATTTATATGGTGCCTGTGACTTAGGAGTTGTCCATTGTTCAGTCTGGGTAGTCTCCTCTATCAAAATAATAAGAGAAAAAAAGTATTATCTCAGATCATTAAGTTTTGTGAAGAATAGTAGTTGTCATTTCATGTTTATATATGTATTTACTTGCTAACATATTGTGTATTCATCATATGAGAGGTTGGGCCATTGGCTTTGTTGAGAGTGCATTGGGGCTGGGCCAGTAGCACCAAAGGATTATTAAGTCATGTAGGCTAGACGTCGATTTTAGAAATAATGTTAGATAATGACATAAACTACTAATTTGGAATATTCTAAGAATAATATAAGTGAATGACCTTTTAATGGTTTTAGACTCAGCGGTGTACCGAGCACCCAATACTACTATTTCTACTTATTTTAGCCTAGTATTTACACCATGGCACTAGGAAATATCATTTGACTAATTAATGCTAGAACTTGAGGCCGACTCCATTCGGCAGTAAGTACTGTTGCTGGCATTTGAGTCCGTCATCATAAGTGTGTGGGAAGACATAACTTACTGATATTACGGCTTTGAGGCATATGACGCCTTAACCTGTTGATATTATGATTTTGAGATGTGGATGCCAAAACCTGTTAACAATATGACGTACTGGGACTGTTGAGATATATAAGGCATTGCCCCAGATTTTATTCATTGGGGATTATGGTAAGGAATGCCAGAATATATGATGACAGCAGAGGCTAGTTCTTCATGGTGTGTATTTACTTTTCTGCATTTGTTTTCTTTACTTGGTCGTATGCGAGGCCTATGGGGGAGCGTGATACTATGTTTAATTCATTTATCATATTGTTGATTTTACTGTTTAGCTATTGTAGTGTTACTATGAGACTTTTTGGTTATACGGGATAATTGTGCTTTACATTATTGATTACTCATCCCTCCCATACTTGAGGTTACTGGTATACCTTCCATATTTGTTCCCTATCTTTTACCTGGTTCTTTATTATGGTCATTATTATTCACATATACTATTTCAAGGGTTCCG
>JBDJHY010284770.1:0-10155 GCA_039654485.1 Withania somnifera
GCATTCGAGGGAAAGCTATGGAGTTATTTTATTATGTTTATCAGAGCTTGGATTTGAGATTTATGTATTTATTTATTTAGCATTTCATTTATTAGAGACTAGCTAGTAACCTCTTCAGTCCACTATTTATATAATAAAGGCGTTCAAACTGAGATTTATGGTTTTGAGAATTTAGTTTATCTATTCATTTTGATACTATTTAATACGTATTATGAGGTGACCATTAAACTTTTGATATTTATTAATATTGCTTCCACTGAGTGATGTGAGTAGAGCTTAGCATGGTCCAAGCGGTTCTTCCAAGACTGCTAGGGAAACTTAGTGGCTAAGGATGTGGGTCCTTCCTAGGAGTGAGTTCCGGAGCATGACACGCTTGTTATCAGAGCATTAGATTCATAGATTCCTAGGAGATGTCTAAAAGCCTATGTTATGTAAAACCTTAGTTGTAGGTGTGAATGCAATACATTTATGATTGAGAGGATACTTTAGGTTAAGGAAACGTTTCCTTTTATTGATGTTCTACTTTGTAAATTAGAGTTCAACTTCTAGATATTCTCATTTCTGGATCGTTCTTTATGTTTTTTCAGGTTGATCTTGCCTCAACAATGATCACCTTGCTAGATTGGGAACATGGACCATCAAAATTAGGATCCACCAGCTCCAAAGCCACAACAACCAGCATACATTACAATCGCAGAGTTATACAACATGATGCATATGATAGATCAGATAGTGATGGCATAGGCTCAGAAACTAGTTCAGGTTTCTTTATTTCATCTAGTTGATCTTGATGATGGAGTAGTGAGGGTGATGGAGTTCTAGGGGTTGAGTCCTCCAAAATCCCATATTTCAAGGGTTGTTGATAATCTGGAGACTTGAGGAGGTTCATCAGATTTATCAGTTGATGAGGCTTATGTATTTTGATAAGGTTGACTTCAGCTGAAGGATGTTTCTAGGTCATGGTGTGATTTATGGGGGAAGAACAAGGGAGTGGGCGCTTTTTCCCCATCTTGGGATGAGTTTGAGACTGCATTCATGGGCCGATTCTTTCCTAGAGAGGAGGTAGGAGAAGAGTTTGGAGTAGGGGTCCATGTCTGTGTTTAAGTACAACATGAAGTTTACTAAGTTGTTGAGGTATTCACCTAAGTCTAAGGGTAATAGTTTTAGACAACATCAAAAACAATAATAGAGCAATAACGAATCAATCCCTTCATCATTCAGGCCTTAAAAAAACCTTTAGCCAAACAACATAGATTAGTCAGTTCAATAGAGTGGTGCTCATATATGTGCTAAGTAAGGTAAGGGCCATTTGGTCCAGTGTCGTCTTGGACAGAATGGATGTTTTGGTTGTGTATAGGTTGGTCACAGTTCGAGAATGTCTATTGAGGAATTGTTATTCTTATGGGTTGTCAGTACATAGATAGAGAGATTGTCCTACTGTCAGGTAGTGTAGTGCCAGACCACAGGCTACACCAGCAACACGCCAGCCTTAGCAGGGTGCTTCTGCTTCTACTGGGAAGTCTAGTGCTAAAACCTTTTGTATGATTTGGGTTTTCTTCAAGATCAGAAGCAATCACTTGATATGGTGACATGCATGTTGAGAGTTTAAGAGGTGGATGCATATGCATTGTTATACCCTAGAGCTACTTATTCTTTTGTATCCTGTATGTTGCTAGATAATTTGGTGTAGATCCTTACTTTTATCTGAGTAATTCTCTATTTTTTGCACCTATTGGAGATCCTATTTTAGTTGAGAGAGTCTACTATTTTTGTCCCATTTATTTTTTGGGATGATTTTCCTACCAATTTGCATGACTTAGATATGGCAGACTACCAAATTATTCAAGGCATTGATTGGATCCATTCATGTGACACTGTTGTTGAATGCATGACAAGAGTTGTCTTCTTCTATTTTCTTGATAGCCTTTCCTTAAGTTGTAGGGTAGTAGATCAATCTCTACGAGTAGGTTCATTTCCTATCTGAATGCTATAAAGATGATTCTAAGGTGCGCCTTTATAAGACTATGATTCTGAGACACTTGATATCCAATTTATCCCTATAGTTTGAGAGTTTCTTGATGTGTTTCCTAAGGATATAAATGGATTCCCTCTTGAAAATGATTTAGAATTTGGAATTTATCTTATTCCAGGCACTCAACCTATTACTACTCTACCATATAGGATGGCACCAACTGAGCTTAGAGAGTTGAAGGAGTATTTAGCAAATCTTTTAGACAAGGGGTTTATCCGTCTGAGTGTATCTTCATGGGGTGCTTCTGACTTGTTCATGCATAAGAAAGTTGGTTCCCTCCATATGTGCATTGATTACCGTTAACTGAGCAAAGTCACAATCAAGAATAAGTATCCCATTCCGAGGATTAATCACTTGTTTGATTAATTGCCAGGTGCTAGCCACTTTTCTAAGATTGATCTTTGTTTTGGGTACCATCAGATTAATGTCAAGCAGGCTGTTCTTCCTAAGAAGACTTTTCTTACTAATTATGACTTTTTTGAGTTTGTGGTCATGTGTTTTGGTTTGACTAATGCCCCCATAACTTTCATGGACCTCATGAACAAATTTTTCAAGATCTACTTTGACCTATTTGTGGTTGTCTTTATTGATGATATTCTAGTTTATTCCATAACCGAGGAGGAGAATGTGAACCATCTTAAAGTTGTTCTTCAGAACCTTAGAGAGAGTCATCTTTCTGTTAAGTTTTCTAGGTGAGATTTTTAGCTCTAGTCAGTTGCCTTCCTTGGTCATATAATTTTAACAAAGGTATTTGGTTAGCTTCCCAAAAGGTTGATTCTATCAAAAATTGGATGAGACCTACCTCTCTGTTAGATATCTATCATTTTTTGTGTCTAGGTGGCTATTACCATATGTTTTTCTAGGCATTCTCTTCCATAGAGTGTCCCTTAACTTGTTTGACTCAGAAGAAAGTAAAGCTTGAGTGGTCTGCTTATTCTAGGAGGAGTTTTTAGGAATTGAAGTCTAGGTTGATATCTGCTCTAGTGTTGAGTTTTCTTGATGGGTTTGTTATGTATTGATATGCTATAAGGGTTGTTCTGGATTGTTTATGATTCAACATAACAATTTTGTAGCATATTTTTCTTGAAAACATAAGGAGCAACAAAAGAACTCCCTACCCATGATTTTAAGCTTGTAGGTTTGGTTTTTTCTTTGACGTTATGGAGAAATTACTTGTATGGGGTTCATGTAGATGTCTTTACTGATTATAAAAGCTTGAAGCGTGTTTTGGATAAGAAGGGTTTGAATCTTAGTCAGAGGATATGGCTTGATTTATTAAAGGATTATGACATGACAATTTTGTATCATCCAAGCAAGGCCAATGTAGTGGTTGATACCCTTAGCAAGTTTCCTTTGGGGACTTTATCACATGTTGATAAGGATATGAGAGAGTTAGCTAGGGAGGTGCATAGGATTTCACACCTTGTGGTTAGATTGACTGATGCAAACGGATAGAATTATGCTTGTTGAAAATGGCTCTGAGTCATCTCTTATGGTGAAGAAGAAAGTGAAGCAAGATAGTGATCCAATTTTTTTACAGATGAAAGATGCAGTCCATAAGCATTAGGTGCATATTTTATCTAAAGGTGTAGATAATGTCCTTTGTTATTAGAGTCTCCTTTGTGTTCCAGATATTGACGGGTTGAGAGGGAGGGTTATGTCTAAAGTTCGTAGTTCCCATTATTCTATTCATCTTGGAGCTACAAAGATGTACTGAGATCTAAGAGAGGTGTATCGATGGGAAGGTATGAAGAGGGACATAACCAAATTTGTGTCTAACTTTCCTAATTTTCAACAAGTAAAGGTAAAGAACTAGAGACCAACAGGACAGATAAAATAGTTTGATATTTTGATATGGAAGTGAGGTGATTATATAGATTTTGTCACCGGTTTATCATTAGCCCAGAGATATGATTCCATATGGTTATAGTAGACCCAATTGCTAAGTCTACTTACTTCTTACCTTTCACACTAGTTATTCAGCAGAGAAGTATGGTAGAGTTTATTTGTACTAGATTGTTTGCATGAATGGTATTCTTTTAAATATCATTTAAGACAGAGGTCCAAAATTGACATCTTAGTTTTGTAGATCTTTTTTAGAGGGGCCTTGGTACCCAAGTCCATTTGTTTACAACTTGTTATCCGTAGATAGATGGTCAAACAGAGAGGATTTTAAAACTTTAGAGGATATGCTAAGGTTTTATGTAATAAATTTCAAGGGTAAGTGGATTAAACACCTACCTTTGATTGAGTTTTCAAACAATATAAACTATTATTTGAGTATTCAGATGACTCCATTGAGGCACTACATGAGAGGATATACAATTTTCCTATTGGTTGGTTTGAGGTTGATGAGACATCTATTGCAGGTTCAGGGTTTGTTTTTAATATTATGGAAAAGTTCCAAACTATTCAAGAGAGATTAAAGAAATCCCAGAGTAGACATAAGTCTTATGCAAATGTGTGGAGGAGAGGACAAGAGTTTGATATAGATGATTGGCTATTTTTAAAGGTATCTCCTGTGAAGGGAGTCATGATATTTGGAAAGAAAGGGAAGTTAAGTCCGAGGTACATTGGGCCTTATCATATTTTGAAAGAGGGTAGGCAAGGTTTCTATCAATTAGATCTTCCAGCAAACTTGGAAGTGGTTCACCTGGTGTTTTATGTCTGTTTATTAAGAAATGCATGAGTGATCCATCTTTGATAGTGCCATTTTAGGATATCACTATTCGTTATAGTTTAACCTATGAGGAGGTCCCCATTCAGATTCTTGTTAGACATGTTAATAAGTTGTGAAACAAAAATATAGTGTCAATTAAGGTTCTCTAGAGGAACTAGTTAGTTAAGGGATCTATATGGGAGCCAGAGGAAGACATGATGAGCATATATTCACATTTGTTTCCTTCTAGTTCCATTCTTTCATGAGGTAATAACCTCTATATTTAGCTTTTGTGCGTTCTAGTTCATAAGCATGTAGTAGCATCATGAGTTGAGTAGAGTGTTGATGTTGTGTTGAGATAGTAGCTTATGAGTCTCTATTTGTGAATTTATGTTTTAATTGATGAGTTTTGATGTTGAGATCAGTTGTTGTTTTATGCATTTTCGTAATTGAATTAAAGTCCTATAAAAGTTAATAGATTGCAGAAACATCTTAAGTTATTTACAACCTTCCTATCATCTTGTAGTCAATTTTTTTGAGCTTGTGTAATGACCCTTGGTTGGTCCTTTTCTACTTTTTGTATTTCTTTGGTGTTTAGAGTGTTCCAGTAGCTTTTCAAAGTTATTTATGACTTTTTGGGACCCATATCTTGGCTTCCTGGAAGTTCTATAATGCGTCATCTCAATTTCCTTAATTTAGAGTTCTAACTTTAAAATAATGGAACTTAAGAGTCATTTTGTAGAAAACATGCTCGAAATAAAATTTTGATAGTTTCATTAGCTCTAAAATGTACTTTTGTCTAGTTGGACTATTGGTTCATATCCCAGAGATTTCATTCTCTTTTTGAGCTGGTTTGTGGAAATTCATCTCATTTGGCACTAAGAAGTTAGCCTAAGTTTGCTTCTAGTGATTGGAGTGCCAGATCAGAAATCTAATGTTTCTATTAGCTCTGTAATATCAAATTTTTTGTGGTAGGGTTATTTTGTGCTTCTCAGAGTGACCAGAATCATTTTATAGGTTCGGTTGGCTTTTAACTTTTCTTACCTCTTTAATTAATTCTACTCCAGCCTTTATTCTACTCAATAACCTTGTATGGTCATTTCTTCAGTTTTGTTGAGTCTATAATATTTTATTCATGTAGCTTTGATATGTGGTTTGTCAAATTTGGAGTCTGTTTATTTCGACTCTTTTTGAGAAATTTAGAATTATTGTATAAGTTGTAGGCATGATCAATTTATCACTCCTTTTGACTGATAAACTAGCCATGGAAAATTTATAGGACATTTTCTCGATAAATTGATGATAGATAAATTGTTCATTTGGACAATAAATAGGTCATGGGCGATAAAGAGGTTATTTTGGCTGATAAATCGGCCACCTAGGCATTTATATAGCTTCTCTTTCATTGTGAATTCTTAAAATTATTTAGTTTTCTCCTCTATTTCCCATATCTCTTGAGCTTAAATCTTCACTATGAGAGATTTTATTATCGTGGATTATTTGTAGAAGAATTTTGGGAGCATGAAGGTCGATATGCTAATCGAGTTTTACTGAGTGCAACCTCTAATTCTCTCATTCTTGATTCTTGTAAATTTTTTCTAAACTCTACGAGCTGTTTTCTTCTTCATCTTTCATAAAATTGAGCCTAACTTTGTACCACTCAGCTTTTGAGCTGGGTTCTATGCATTGGTGAATTTTATTTCTTTTCGGCTTAGGGCCTACAATCCCTTTTTAGCCCGGATTCAAACCTAGTTATTCCTATAACAACATGGGTCTCATTTTATCTTGATTCATAAGCTTATTATTTTTCTAGTTTTGTATTATTTCGAGCTCCTTAATGTTTTATTGACTTTGGGTTTACTTATCGAGATCATCTTCGGCATCCAGGTAGGGTATGCGCTACTTTCTTGTGGACTGGGTATTAGTTATTCTTAATTATTGTAAATGTCTAGTTTGGGTTGGTTTTTTTTAGCATGATTATTCTCGTGTATACTATTTTCACCTCCTCTTCGTTGTATTACTTTTCCATCTATTTCTTCTATATATGGACTATGTACAACACTTTATACATTTTTTGACATAAGACTCTGGACCATAGTGTTGTTGAGTAGGGTAATAACTTAGTGGTTGAGCTTAGTAACTATCCCCCAGTTTTAGATTGTGGCCAAGTGGATGATCTAGTCTATTATTGTGTTGTTTTGCAAGATTATTGTGGTTGGGCTTGTATAGTTGATTTTCTAGCTTCTCTAGGCAATAACTATATTATAACTTTGGTTTTCATTAGAATAATATCTGGAAGAGATTTTCCTACTCATATGTACACTTTCCACGAACACTCTATGGTATGGAGCTATTTTCATAAATATAACTTGAACCAGCTTATCTAAATCAGAAACTAGCTTTTGAATACTAGATGTATAGTTTCCGCGACTTCTAGGTAGTACCAAGCTATTTAACATGATATTCGACTTATTTTTAATATTTCACAAGGTTTTCAGATTTGCCTTTATGGAATACTTGAGTTTTACTAAGCTATCTTATATGGCCTAAGCTGGGTTTTTGGCATCCTTGCGCTGTTGTTCTTGCCTTGAGTTGTCTATTTTGAGGTATTTTTGCATGTGTTTTTGGAACCCTCCATGGAATATACCGTCTTGGGTGCTATGCCCAACATAGGGGAGTGGTATACAGGGGGAGTAGTGGTGTACAATATATCTCCTATGGGTCCCTTCAATTTTGGGAATCTCCTACGGAAGGGCATGTGGGCACTTGTTTCACCTTCTCATAACCCCTTGTATTGCATCTTTTACATTTGTTTAAGCCCTCTGAGCTTACAAAGGAAGCCATGTTGGTTTCCTTGGATAGATGTTTGTGCCTACCGCGGGATAGGGTGTCAGGTAGGTTTCATTTTCTTGTTAGTACATTCTTTGTCCCACTGGTAGTATGGGATGCCATAAAGGGTATTACTTTTTTATCTTCCTGTGTCTTTCCTGATTTCTGTATGTAATCTTCTGTTAGTGTTATTTCCTTACTTATTGAGACTCTTACCTACTTTTTTATACTTCATACTGGTTATTGTTGTGCTGGAGCTCCAGGTAAGTGTCGTGTGGCCTTTTTATTGCTTGTTCTTAAAATTTCGATCACCTGCTCATTAAGTAGTTGGTCCTTTCACTGTGTTTACTCATCATAGTTTCTTTTACTCTTTATCTCTATATCTTTTATGTTATTGACATGTCTTGGTTACATGATCGCTGTTTAACTTATTTATGTTTTTTTTTCCTTGTCGGCCTATGATGCATTTCGAGGACCTATATTTTGGTACTCATGCTACACTTTTGCATTATTTTCGTGATACAGATCCCCATACGAGTTATTAGGGAGGTTGGGGTCTTGTCGTGTGGGCTAGTTGGATCTGACTTCGAGACACGGTGATCATTTGACATTCAAGCTGGCCGGATATATCTATTTTATACTTTGTCCCTTTTGGGTTGTAGTTATCTTCTGACTTTGTTCTATAGATGCTTTAAAACAAGGATACTAGATTTTGGGAGCTTATATATATATTGTTGTTCTATTTTATAATCTATTCTTTACTGCTTCTCTTTTCTTCATCTCCTTTCTTATTTCCTTCTTTTCAATTTGGGCACTGGCCCATTACTTGTCACTCAGGTTCGGGATTTAGGCTTGTCACCAATAGGATGTACAAACTATTACAACCCAAATTTGGGTATGATAGCTTGACCTTTCATTCGAGGAAGAATGATTTCAAGGGGGATATATTGTAACGTACCAAACCTGGATCAATATATAAACACTATATTTGATCTTATAAAACTAAAACTTTTCTCCCAGGTAGCCACGAGTCAACTTATGACCCGTGGAAGGGTTCCACGAGTCGTAGACTGACTCGTATGTTAGAGGGACTAAAAACTAAGTTTTTTTCTTCAAGTCCATGATTAGGTATTATGAGTCGTGGAGGGAGTGTACGAGTCATACCTACACTCATACACCCCTGTGTTGACAAACTCCAAAAACTACTCTCGAGGCCCATGAGAGAGTTCCATAGTCATGGAATGGGGCTATGAGTCGTATGTGCATTCATACTATGGTTTGAGTAAATTTTTTAGTAATTCAGAAAATTAAGTCCTAGGTGCTCATGAGAGGGACCACAAGTCTTAGTTCCCTCATATGAGTCATAGGTTGAGTCGTAGGTTCCTTCGGCCAGTTTTCCTATTTCATTAATTAAGGTTAGTTTCATAATTTTCCACCTCTTAAATGTTTAAGCCTATGTATTTTGGGAATTTAAATTACTTAATATTTAATCCCCAAACCTTTATTCCAATTCACTTTTGATCAATCAAATCAAAATAGAGTTTTCTTCTCCAAACTTCTCTAGAGAGGCAAGACTAGGGTTCTATAGAATATCATCCTACAGAAGTTCTATCATCAATTTCCCTTCATCAAAGTGCTTCTAATAAGGTATGTGGGCTATGAAAAAGGAATCCTCTCAACCTTGTTCCCAATATCCCATTTTAAAAGGTTTTGAATATGTAGAAGCCTGCTATGGTTCCTGTTTAGTTCAATAAACTATTGTTCCATCAAGTGATGATTTAATTCATGTTTTTGAGTTGTATTTACAAAGTTTTCATGATGATTATTTAATTATTGAAGTCCTCATGAGTTAGCATGTTTTTAAAATTGAAGAAAAAGAAAGAAGCTTTAAAGTATGAATTGAGCTCTGTTTTCAAAGTTTACTCTTAAAACATTAATTGATCATTGAAGTATCTAAATACTTGAATTTTTACATGATTTTGAGTATGAACGTGAAGCATGTCTAAATTGAATAATTGAAACAAATTAAGAGTTTTGATGATGATTTTGTCTTTATTTACAAGTTGAGTAAATTTGACTATAAAGTGTCAAATTGAGATTTTGGTAGAGTGTTAACCAATTATGGTTTTAAATGACATTTTGGAATATCGAAGGTGTTCAACTAGTCTAGAGTGCTCATGAATAGTTTGACTTATGGTTCCATTGAGGGTTTCCATTAAATTAAGAGTGCTGAATGTTGATGCTGATGTTTCTATGGGAGGAGTATTAGTATCGGGGGTGGGTATGAGGTCCCAATACCTACTAACTTGTGTATCTAGCATAGGGTATTATTTTGGTATCGCTCAGTTGTACCTAGAGTGTATTGATGGATCCACTAGGACAGAGTGTCTCATCCTATAGGGGGTGGGTGGGTTATGAGAGCCCCTACACACAGGGTAATATGTTGATTTCTATCATGATCCGATTTCTCGGATCATTGATGGAACCTACTATACCACCAGTAGGAGAACAAAACCCTGTAGTCCGTAGCTAAAGTGGAGGACTACTACACTTAATGTAGAAGAATATGAAAAGAAATAGTAAAGGTAATAAAGAATTGTAGAATACACCCAAGACCCGATGTCAATGTCAAACA